>VZTX01002217.1:43096-168857 GCA_013400915.1 Pardalotus punctatus | reverse complement strand
CCCGTCCTAAAGAAGGGTCTTGTCGGGATTTAGGATTTCAAATTCCTGTGATAAACGAGACCCACACTTCAGCGTAGTTTTGATGTCTGTTCTGTGTAGCCTTTTAGCAGATTCCCTCCAAACCTCTGATTGTGTGGCAGTCGATTATGTTTAAGAAAAAAAAAAAAGGCAAAAAAGTATTAGAGGCTTTTTGTGGCCTTTTCAGGGTCTTTCTCATGCCCTGAGCCTTGGAGGGAAAACTCTCAGCCACTCGAGCATTGCGGTGAAACAACTCATTCAAAGGCGCGCTGTTTCCTCCCGCCCCTTGTTCCAGCAGCCCCTCCCGGCTTCCTATTTCTCCAAACTATTTTTTTCTACAGGAAAAGTGTGGGATTTTTTTTTTTTCCCCTCCACTGTTCCCACACAAGAAACTCGCAAATCCGGCTGGGAGTTTCTCCGCGCAGCCCTGCGTTGCAACACGGGGACGCGCCCCCGACCGCCCTCCCCAGCCTCGTTAGCGCCTGATGAGCCCGGCCGGGAGCGGCTGTGCTGGGGAACGTGGGCACAGAGGCTGCCGCCGCCCCGAGCAGCTTTTGGGGCACCCCATAGGAAAAACGGCAGAAAAAAACGCATTAGGCGGAAAGAGGAGAGTGAATGCTTTCAAAAACGGCGTTTGTGCTAAGCAAAGCTAAAAAAAAAAAAAAAAAGTATCTTTTTTTTTGTCTGTGCTCCAAACTGGCGAGGTGAGCGGGGACGGGCCCGGCCGGCTCCCGCCTTTGTTCCCCCGAAGGGGCGCCCGCAGCCGCATGGCTGGAAGCTGTTCCCTGCCTGCCGCCCCTCCCCGGCCGCTCCCGGGCTCCGCGGGTGCCCCGGAGGATGGGGATGGGGGAAGGCGCGGTGGCGGGGAGGGTCACGATCGGTTTGTTCGTGGGGCTGCCAGGAGACAGCAACAGCCATCGGGGGAAACCCCATGGGGGAGGCGGGGTGTCCTCCAGCCCTCGAATTTCCCGGTATGTTCGATTCTCTTGGCTTTCAAAGGGTTTCGGGAGAGCTGGGGATGCTCTTGCTGCCGCGCCGGGAGGCGGGCGCGGGGCAGAGCCGCGGGCTCGGCCGGGCTGGGGGCGGCGGGGCCCCAGGAAAGGGGGAATCGCTTTGGCTCATCCGCGCTGCGGGGTTGCGGGGAGCACAGAAAACACCTGAGCTGTTTTGGAAAAGTAGCTTCGTTAACTGCATCTGCGCAAGATCTTGGGAGTATCCGGAGATGGGAGACTGACATTACGCCGGTTGTAAGCAACTACATGGAGGGCAAGACAATAAGAACCCCTGTAACTGTCTTGGTTCGGTGAGGCAATGGAGAACTCGGTCCATGCTGCAGCATCCTCATCTCGGGACTACCCAGGTTTATGTCTGAGGATCTCTAAGGAGCAGTGTTGAAACTATTAGTGCAGCTGTTGAAATCTGGTTTGTATCATGCTGCCTTGTTCTCACTTTTCCCCAGTTCTTGCATTTCTCCTAGCAGTTGGAAAGGGAAAAGGATGGGGCTAGAAAAGGATTATTTTTTAAAAGGGAGTATAGCTGCAATTAAGGGGTTTATTCTTGTTGAATAGGGCAGGAGACAGTAAGTCACTGTTGATAACAGCCATGGAATATTCTAGCAGTATTCTAGAAGGCTGGACTGTCACATAGAGCTGGGTGCTGCTCTGGTATTACGGAAGTTACTGGTTGTTTTGCTAGAACTAGTTTTATAGAAGTCCACCATCTATTATATACAGAAATGTAGTATCTCAGTAAAAATGTGGGCTTTTTTGCAGGTAAGCGTTTTGAGGCTTGTTTGTTTGTTTTTCTGCTTGGACATATAATGGTATCTGCTTAGTGGCTGTCTTCCACTGAGTGAAACAAAACTGTATCACTTTCTGCTTTCTCTGAGATCCCAAATTATTGAGAAACAAACTGGTTGCTCCTGCTGCCCAAAGCAGTAGTTGGGACAGTCTCTCTGACATCTGGCCAAACTGGAGTAGTGAGTACTGATGCTAGGAATGGTAATTCACCTACAGATTAGGGAGAAGCATGTCGAAAACCCTGCAAGTCATCGCTTATCGTTGGAAATGCCAGTGGCTTATGCGTTTGGTGTCTCTCTGCACCTACAGTGTTACAGCATCTAGGATGTACTGAGCATTGCCTCTCTTATGGTTATCTGTCTGTGCCTGAGCAAGTGTCTAGGGAATCCTGTAACTTGAAGATGTTGGTTACTGAAAGCACAGAAGTACTGAGGGGGCTTTGTTGCTGGGAAACCTCCTTGTGTCATTGCTGTTACTGTGGTGGGTCTGGCTGTGCCTTGGAACTGGCAGAAAGAGGTGGAGGGAACCAGAACATGACGGATTAGCATTGCGCTACCTTCCACATGGCACTTGCAGACTTCAGTCAAATTCCTTCCTTAGCTTCCTAGGATGTGCACATCTCAAGTGAGGCTATCTGATTATTCAGCAGACCTCCATAATAACTAATCTTTCAATTCCTGTGGAAAACAGCGTGAGCCACCTCTGTAAGGTCTGTCAGAAGTGAAAGTAGGATTTTTCACTGATAAAGGAGACATTGTATATTTGGAATCTGAAATGTTTGGGAGATTGTGGTCCAGATCCTGTACTGAGCTGTGTACATTCCTGAGTCTTCAAAAACTAAAATAATAGTCATGGACATTAGAGAGGTTCCCCTCTTTCACAAGTTTTCCAGGTAGGACATTTGCCCCTCCAGCAAGGGGGAGAATGCTGTAGAAGGATTTTTGCAAGATTACACTTGACTTAATTTTATAGTCAATGGGGAAACCAGCACAATGCATGGAAGCAGGATGATGAAACACCTTTGTTTTCGAATGGCAGCTTTTTACAATGACTCTGTACCAGTCCTGAAATTTACTTGTTGCTTGGCTGACTGCATAGTCTGATCTTCAACTCAGAATTGTGGCTTGGAGATGCTGTGGTTGCTATATGCCCAGAAAACCTAACAGATCCCAAGACTGCTTAAACAACCTGCAAACAGATGACCTCAAAAGAAGGGAATGTTGTTGTAAGCAAAAGCAACTTAGTTGGCAGGGCTGTTGAAGATGTACATACATGTACACACTGTGAAGACCACAGGCTGTCAGAGTTCCTGCTTTGGCTTTCTGCAAAGCAGTTTCATGAGGTCAAGGTTGACTGTCTGGTACCAAGTTCAGATTTCCAAAAGTAGTTTAAAACTCGAATAAAAGATGTTTGGTCACTCAACACTCACAGGAATGCTGTCATACTCTAAAGGTACAGTCACCTTTCAGGTGCAGCAGCTCAACCTTACCAACTCATGGTAGCAAAGGAAGGGATTTAATTGGCCCTTTGCATTTAGAGCTAAGGGAAGTTTCTTCAAATCGAACATGCTGTTGGGCCAGTAAAGCTGCTCACATTTCTCCTGTTTTATCCTGCATCATTTGTGTTGTCCACTCTCACTTCAACTGAGACCTGAGGAGGCTTGTCAGACAAAACTAACCTTTTGTCTTAGGGCAGAAAACTTAGTTTTTCTTGTTCTTTAAACTACTACTCACCAGTAGAAGTTTACATACATCACTGCAGCCCTGTGCCCTCAGCCCTCGATTAGTTGTGGTTTTGTATGGAACACGAAACAGACAGAGGAAGGATGAACTTTCTGCTACTTGACTTGGTTAACTAAAGGATACTCAGTCTTTAACTTTGCACTGTGCACCAGTGTGCAATCCATGTGTTTTATTGTTAAAACCACAAAAAGTGCTTTCACAACTCTTCCCTGTAACTTTCCCGACTTTCCAATAACATTTATTCACTACATTTTTGGCAAGAAGACTTACAGTGGGTAATAAGGATGACAAAAGTCCCATACTTATGTCTAATTGCTTTCTGGGGTTCTGGCTGCTTTGTCAGCAAGACCTGAGTAAAGTCCTGTGTGTAAAGTCCTGTGTGACTTTCTAGGACATTGTTCTCAAAGTTCTACTTTCTAGAATGATCTGGCTTCTTCAGCAACATCTCTGCTTTTCCTTCTTAAGTCACGCCTTAAGTCATCCCTGCCTTGCAAGCTTTTGCTCCCATATTTGTAGCTTCTTTCTACAGTCCACAGACCAGTGTTTTGTGGTTCTGTCTCTCATTAAATTTCATTTGTAGTTTCTACTTAACTCCCTTTCACTAAACTGTCCTCAGAGCAGTTCCTAATCTGGTCCTGTGTGAATGCAAGTGCTGTAGGTAGTTTGTTACATTCTTGGCGTTATATTAGTCTCGCAAAGAAGTGTATGTGTGTATACAAACACATATATATACAACAGACACGTATTTTTATATATGTAAAATGTACTGGCTCTTGATGTTATTAACTAGGGTGATCTATTATCCCTTTCTCCTAAGCTGAGACAAGTACTTCTGGTTAAATGCAAATATGCAAGTTCCTTCATTTAATTTACAAAGACTGTAGTCTTGGATTCATCTCACCACTTATTAAACATGTTGGGAGTGTTTTGCAGCTCCTTTGTTTGACTTTCTTTATCTGATTTGCATCTGGAAGCTAGGCCTGAGGAATTCTTTGCTTAGTCCTCTGTTTTGTGGCTTGTTGTGGCCAGTGCCTTGTTAGCAGTTTTTAGTGAGGGCACTTGAGCCATGGTGAGCTGGAACTGTAGGGTGCTGTTCCTCAGTGGTGCAGCTCTGTGTTTCTCAGAAGTGCATGGGGTAGAGGTGATGGGAATCTTTGCTTTGCTTTTTTGCCGTGAGCCTGTGCTCTTCCTGCTCCCCATACTTAATAACAACAAAAAGCAGGCCAGTGTCTCCTGTTCAATCCCTGCCCTTGTTGCATTACGGAAGAGGCTGTATAAAAGCCAAAATTCTCCTTAGTTCCCACAGAAGTAGGAGAGGATTAATGGAATTCATCCCACCCGTTTGCAGACAGGCTTAAACAAAGCCTTGCACCGCTATTATCCCAGCCAATCTGCAGCTCCTTTGTGTATGCTGAGGTGGTTCTCAATCCACATTATCCTAAAATCTGAGATGCTTACGTCTTTCTGGCTGGCTTGAGGCAATCATGGAGACCCCCAATACGCATGTAGAAGCCTTCAGTACAGCATCTGTTTTTAAATTTTCAAAGAACTAACAGCTTTTGATGTGAAATATTTGACTGTCTTGAAAACTTTAAAACGTGTAAACTACATTAGAACTTTGAAACTTACATAATCATATAATATAATTGAAATTAAACATTTTACTACTGAACCAATGGAAAAGGATAGCTGGATATACGAACCCAGCTTTCACAGAAGTACTAAATCAGTGGTGAAACATTATGCTCTCTGGTCCTTTCTGGTGGCCAGCTCATCCAGTACACTTAGTACAGCAAAACTTTGCTGTCTTCTGTAACCCTCTCCCCAAACTGACAATCACTTCCCAAGAAGTGGGATCTTTTGATACAAACAGAGATTGGAGAACATGAACCTTACAGGTTTGCATAGTACTTGTTTGTTTGGGAGTCTGGTTACTCAAACTACCTCCTGTGTCTCTTAACATAATGTTTCTTCAGTTTCAATGTTACAACTATCTCAGACTTTTCTTAGGTCAGCGAAGACTGTGTGAATGTTTTCAGAATTGAAGGCTGGAAGCTAGGAGAATAGGACAGTCTGATGTGTTGCTATTTCTAGATAATGATTTGCCTCAAGTTAGGGTGACTCTTTAGTTGAATTTAAGGTGCTGTTTGCGTAGCTTTAAAATTAAAGTAATTAAAAATAAAAGTTCTTTAACTTCCATTGGCATATCTTGAATGACTGGTACTTTATGTTTTTTATAGAAAATGTGTATATAGTATATATAGACTTCACATTTACACAGCATCTGCATGTGTTGAAACAGTTTTATCAAATTAGTGCTGAACTATCTCAAATGGTAATTAATCTCTTTAGAAAATAACTGCAGTACAAATGCTAAACAAGAAGTGAATGTGTGATCAGATAGGCTGCTTGCTTGATTCAAATATATGCATTTCCTGTTAATGAAAGAAGACAGCCCACTAGACAGGATTATGCAAGAAGCAGACAGGGTCATTAATAATTTTCCTCTTCCCTCAGCCTTGAGTAGAATACAGCATTTCTCTGTTTCAGCTTAAGAGCTGGTGGCAGTTGTGCACAGCAGTGAATGGGAGAGGAACAAGGGCAGACTCTGTTCAGGGCCAAGGGGACAGTGGGCAATGACCGTCTGTTCTTATGCGCATGTAGGTCTGTGGGTGTATGAAAAGATGGACTGGCTTGGGCAATATTTGCTCTTGGTGATCTCAAGAGGAGGCCTTTGAAGTATTGTGATAATGGCAGCTCCACTACATTAGTGGGAGGGGATGAGCCATTAGGGATCATCTTAAAGAGGTCCTCTTCTTCATTATAACTAATCAGAAAGCCCATACTTTATAATTAATTAAATATGCATGTGCTTCCTTAGATGTTGATAGAAGTATTGTTTTTCTCCACAGAGCAGCTTTTTTCCAGGCTGATCCCAGAATTGCTTTAAGAGGACTGTCTTCAATTACTAAACCTTTGCATGTAAGTGTGTGCTTTGCTTGAGATACTGCTTTGTGTGTGGTGGACTCGGTGTAGCATTGGACCTTGTGCTTGTTCTGTGTGTATGTGGTGGGGAAAGCATGGCCTCGAAACTGCAGACCTGGATACCTCCCTGACAATAGAACTGAAAACCAGGCTATGTTCCTGACTACGTCACCTGAGTCATCAAGATGGAAGAGTTTTTAGCAAAAGTGGTGTTGTTGGTTCTGACTGATGGGATCTTAGGATGGGAACCAGCACGACTGTTCAGCAAACAACTTCCTCAAACTCTTATGCAAGTGTTTTGAATGTTACAAGAAAACCTGTAGATTTGTCTTCCTGGGCTCTATTTGTAGGTTTGGGAAAATAAACTATTGGAGGAAAGGATTTGATGGAGAAAAGGTTGATGCAGGACTTCTGTCATGCTCAGTTGTGTATGGAGCATAAATGGTGTCTGGATGGTAAGTCAGCATGAGACTTGGCTGAGGTGAATGAGCCATGCTTATGAGAGACAGGCAAGTTTATGCAGCTGAACTGATCTGGGAAGTCTTGATGGGATGATACTCTGCTATGTGGACTCAAGATTTCACCTCTGATCTCTGCTAACCTCAATCATAATAGATTGTATTTAAATATGTAAATATTGTATTTAAATACATAAAAATCAAACATAATAGAGCACTAAGAAAACCCACCAGGTCCCATACAATGTAAGTTAACCAGTGTATTTGATATTTTTAATTCCAATATGTTTTATCATCACTGGTCTAACTGAAAGCAAAAACACAATCCTTTGGCACAAAAACACTCTGTGTCCTAATCTAAAACTGAACTTAAAAATCCTCATTTGTCTGTCTCCTGCTTCGGTGCCCACATAGTGACTCATGTAACATCTAAACTCTTGCTGCAGTATGGGACATCCGTCTGGAGTTTGATGCTGAATTGGGATCATATGCAATAGTATTGTCTGAGGAAGAGGGATAGACTGGAGAGCAGATGAGAGAATATTTACTCTGGAATGAAAATCTTAAAACCTAGAAAATTCCATGGTATAAGGGTGTTACCCTTCTTTTTAAACAAGCCCTTCACACACTTTCTAACTCACAGCATTTTTTAAAAAGTATTCTTACTGGGCAAAAGAAAAGTTTCTGAGAGGCCCTACAGAAAGGCATCTTGAACTAGTCTTACAGTTAGTTGTGTCAGTCTGAAATTTGACTTCCTCTTTTAGTTTGGCAGCTAACATGGAAAAAGTCTGCTTCAGGTAGTTGTTCAGCTTGATCTTCAGGTATGGCCTGCAGACTGGAACAAAATCACCTTCGGTTTGTGGGGAAAATAGGCAGGAAATCTCTAGATCTAGCTACAAATAAATATTTGAATGAACTTACTTAAAACAGCAGCAGAAAGAATTATTGATAAGGTGGGGCCCTGATGTTTTAGCTCTTCAACTGGAACATGCTATGAAACAGGGATATTCAGTATTAATGCCTAACTAGAGAATTTGCAATTTCTTGTCTTCCAGTGTTGAGTTTTGTACTGGATCCTTAACTGCTTGATATTTCACAATCGCTTTCTCTAGCATGGGGAAAATAGTTTTCTTCACTGTTCAGCTCAAAGCTTGCCATTTTTAATGGGATGTCTTTCTTGCAAGATTGTCAGAAATACACTTTTGTAAAGAGGTGAATATACTAATATGGAATAGAAAGGAGTAGCAAGAGAGCCCTTTGTAATGCCTCTTGTGGTCCTTGCCCACTTTTTCAGGCAAACTCTGTTTATAATATCTGGGGAATAAGTGATAAAGAATCACTAGAAAATTCATTACACCACTTGCCCAGAAGCTTCCAGATAAGATTTCAAATGCAAACAGAAATTATCTACTGTAAAAGGGAGAGGAGATGACTTTCCAGAGGCTATACTAATGGGGTAATATTAACAGCTGCAGTTAATGTGCTCTACCTCTTTACTACCTATTTTTGCCTTGGTACATGGGAGTAGAAAGGAATGCGTGCCAGTCTCATACATCTTTAAATGCTGGCAGTGTAAAAGTGAACTTACTTAAATGCAGACTGCTTTAGAGCTCATGGCTGCCAAAACAGATGTGGTGGGTTGTACAATAGGTGCCATTACAGTCTTTGTAGCTGTGTCCTAGAGCTCTGACTGGTCTGCATGGAAGTTAAATGGTTAACTTAGTCCCTCTTCTCAGAACACGAGGACAGGTGGCCTCAATCATGTCACTGCCAGATTGAAGCTTGAGAATATTATCCTTACTGTCAGTGCAAAGAACAGGCTCTTTTCACCCAATCTGCTGCATGCAAAGCAAAATAATTCATGTTGGTGCTTGTGCATTTTATGCAAAATCCCTTGAACTAAATGACTCATATTTTGGAGACGCATTCTGGAAAATGCTGTCCTTCCTTCTATCTTGTAGAGGAAAGAGTCTGCAGTGGATATAGAAGGTTAAAACAACAGAGAATTGCAGTCTAAGTGTAGAGTGGTACTTGAAAGGTGGTCCTGCTCCTCTCCTGCCATCTCCATAGCAGCTGTTTTGGGCAACTGAACTTGATGAAAGCATTTAAGAAGTCAAGTCTGCCCATTCTGGCAGATGTCTCCATTTAGATTGGCTTGCAGCAGCTGGGAAACTTTCTGCTCATTTTAGGGGAAACCGAAGAAATCACTCTCTTTCCACCCAATAGTTACAGTAAGTGCAAAACCTCTGTAGATTAAATCTCTACTGGCAATTAGCTGCTTCCTGGCAGTGCTAAGTATTTACAACCTGTTTCTGCTTCCAGCCCTGAAGGAATTGGACTGCTTTACTCAATTGCCATCTAACGCTTTGCCATCCTTTTAATTTCTCTGCCAACACTGCTCAGCACTTGCAAGTTTTAGACATCAGTGAGAATCAGAAAGTGGGCACAGCTTTCAATGGTTCATTTTTCTAGGTGCTGTTGTAGTTACTTCTGTTACAGAACTTCCCTGGAGGAAGTGCTGTACTGCAATGCCCATTGTTTTTAATAAGGGGATTTCTCTTGACTGAGCAATTTCAGAATAATTTAAGGAGTTTGTGCTTTAGAAAGCGTTGAAAGTTTACCTTCATAGAAAGTCAGGTGTCTGTTCAGCCTGAGAAGTCCTCAACACACGCACAAAGAGCATCTAAGAATGCTGGTGTACTATCCCAGGAAACTATACCCTGAGTAGGAATTGCAGGCAAACTAAAAAGCTTGCAGGTGAAGCCTGCATAGGAAACTGCAGAAGATGGATCATATGCTCTTGAAACAGAATTTGCAAAGCTACTCTCAGTCATTGCTGCATTATGTTCCTTATTGATGCAACATCTGTGACCTGACTCTAAACTTTTCATAGATCTTTGGAGCACTGGACAGTTTCTCTTTGTTAATTCCACCACCATTGTGATTGTTTTCCTACAGAATACTAGACTGAATTGGCTTCCATTTTTCAACGGTTTGGACAGAACAAGGTGTAATACTAGAAGTTTTGACATTACTTGAAATTATTTTCTTAGCGGTCTATTTGTGATTTCTTTGCGTCATGGTGCTTGCAAACTATGCAGGAAGGCAGACTCAGCTAAGTAATTTACTATATCATTTTCCTAAAGTGACCTTCTGTCACTATGGCAGGATGTCCTAGAAGTGTCAGGATGTAATTTGTTTAGTATTTCTGTTCTGCTTTTTGTGACACACCTCACATAAAAGAAGAACCTGTAGATTAGTTTCAAAGCAACTGCTTAATATATAGGAAGGTTTGCAGATATTGGGAAGTGAAGGAGGAGGACATAGGCCAGGCAAGAGGTGACAGATAACATGACTTGTGAAGACATGTCAGCAACAGAAAAATTATCAGTGGAACCTGGGTTACATAATCTTGTAGCGAAAGCTGCAAGCAGCAAACTCCATTCAGGCTTTGCTCCCATTAACTTAGACACATGCTTTCTTAATCTTCAATTAGCCAATCAGAACGAAAAATCCTCATAAACTTGTGTTTTGATGGCTTATTTGATGTGTAAACTTGACTAAATGTCCTTTGGAATTTGGGTGTAAACAGTACATAAATCAATACTGGAGATGGAAGGGTTCAATTTCACAGGAATTATAACTGTTTAAATTGCTTCAAATGCAGCAAAAGAAGTTTTAAATTCTACTTAAACAAAACTATCAAACAAATCAAGACGTGTTCTTTGGACCCCATAGCCCCTTTCTAAACAGATTTTGAAAGCTTCAAGAAAATCCAACTTAGTACTTTCATGATTGTCCCATCCTTACCCTAGGTTTGACAAATCTGACTGAATTTAAAGCCAGGCAGTGATAATCTTGGCCCATGCAGCTTTAACTGCAGCATATCTGCTTCTGTCATATCAGTGGCTGGGCACATTCCTTTTGCGCTGTAGAAGTGGTGTTGCAGCTTAGAGGACATCTGGTGTCACACTGTGACATCTGACATCAGGGTGGAGGCAAGAAGGATGGAGGGCAGCTGAACCAGGATGGAGCATCTCTGCAATGTGCCTTCTAACCTGGGCATCCACTCCTGTCAAACAAGCTGATATGGAGTAGCTCATGTGACAAAACTATCCTGACTTTAGAGCAAAAGGCTGTCCTAGGGCTTCAAAATTGCTGTAGTAACAGAGCCTGGCAGTAGCCTTAGAATTGAAAAGACTCAAGGCTTTGGAAAACAATGTGTGTTACATCTGGTTCTACAAAAGGAAACCCTTGAGTCCTGTTGTGCACTTTAAGTTAGGCACAGTTTGACCTCAATTAGCCATTTTCTGATACTTCCTGCAGGGATTCAGCAGGTTGCTTTTTGGGGGCAAGCGGTTGGGAGGAGCTGAATTTAGCTTGAGCAGTAATATAAACTCCAGAGCTCTTTCAAGATGTGGAAGGTTGTTGTGGTAATGACGAGAGGGCAGGATTGGGGGAAGAGTGAGTGTGGGGCTGTCCCCAGCTAGCAGCAGCAGCCTTTGGCACAACCAAGGACAAAACATGGACATAGAGATCAGCAGCTCTTCAGATAACTTCTGTTTGGAATAGGTAATGTTTGAGGTCTACAGTCTTTCTGATAGGTCTTCTGAACTTTAACCAAGAAAGAACAGTTGCTACCAGTTGATTGTAAAAAATGCTTCTATTTAAAATAGTGTTTTCTGGTATATCCTGCATTGCCTGGTAAAGCCACTTGTGATCTGAACTTATCTTCTCTCCTAGGCAGGAAGAGTGAAAAATAACTATACATTATGGTCTTTGTCCTAAAATGCATGTTGTGCAGGGATATGGTGTATTGAAAGTTTGTGTATGGTACCACATGACAAAATTTGCAGCTGGGAGTTTTGAGATGTTCTCTCTGGGCAGTCTTAGTCTCTTGGGTTTAGGTTTTTATCAGGGTGGTGTTCATTGGAAAAAAATCTCCATGTTGGATGTCTTTTGTGTGAATGTTGTCTCTTCGTCATTCTTCCTATGAGGGTCTGTGCCTCTGGTGTTTCATGTTTAGGGTGTCTCTGTGTTTCTTTAGTATGTCTCTTGTCTGTCTCTCCTTGGCTGACTCTAAAACTGTTCTACTTCTATCCCAAAATAAACTTCATACTGACTTTTTTCAAATATTGACTTCTGTGAACAGTTAAAGTAGCTCCCTAGGGATCTGCTTTTCCATAGTGGTCACTCTACAAACAAACTATTGAGTTTGCAAGTCAAACTATGCCAGTTCCTCTTTCGCCCTAGAATATATTCCAAATGCAGAACACAGAATAGTGAACAGTTGCTACAATGAGTCATGCTTGTGGTAATACTGAAAGGTTAAATACCAAACTCCTTTAGGAAAGGCAGGATTGCTACAGGATGCCAAAAGCCTGCAGTACTTGCAGCTGAGGGGAATACCATTTATAATCTTAAATCTGCCAGAAAGAAAGGCAGTTGCAGGAACTGTGTATGGATGCTTGTTTCTCACAGTCTCTCTCCAATCTTAGAGTGGATCTAACAGCTTTCAAGCCACAAATAAGAAAATGTACACCAAGAGGCAAAGCACCTTAATTACGGACAGAAAAATGACTGTCAAGCATGGTTTTATGCCTGTTCCACAGTCTTTCCTCTTGCTAGGAAGAACACATTGGTGAATTGGATTGCTTTCTTTGCCTGGAATGATGAAATTTAGATGGCAGCAAATAGCTCCTGTGGTGTCTCAACCTGTTTTCCTGTTTAAGGGAAGAAGAATGTGACTAAGCCCAAAAGCTGGTCTTGTAAACGGACTATAGAAAGTTCTGACAATCAGAGACTCTACTTGTGCACTGGTACCTTCAGTGCAAGTCTCCACACTTTTTTGGAGAGTGATGGGCAAGTGGGTAAAGGCCTCCTGAAATTTCCTCAGTGTTGCTCATCTCTAAGCACACTTTAAAGTTTTACCTGAGAGATACTTTTCCGAGGAGTATTCTGAACAACTTCTGTCTACTAATGGTTCATCTACTTCCACTGAACTAGAACCAGGAAATGACAGACCAGACTGTTTCAGTCCTTAGCCAGTTAATTTTTTGGCTTGTTTTTTCTCCAAGGAAAAGCTTAAGCTCTCCTTGCAGTATCCTTGACTTCAGAAAAGGGGTGCTAGGGAACAGAAAACTGAGTCTATGCGTGCCTCTTGTCCCCTGCTAGCTGCTCCATATTTAAAGCTGTTTCCATGATAATATCCATGTTTTGTGGTGAATTTTTTTGGTGGGCTTGTGGGTTTGCTTTGAGTGGTGTTGGGTGTTTTTGTTTTTTTTCTGGAGACTTTTATTCTTCCCTAATGGGAAATAACTGTCGTGTGGGTTAGTTTCACTGCTAGCTCTCAGTGACCAGGTCCTTTGTATCTGTGGTGTTAACTGTTGTCTCCTTTTACCACATGGCATGGGCAATTACAGACAGTTTTCCAAACTTCTTATCCAAGTGCAATCTAAAAAAGTTGTATTTGGTGATGAGGATCTCTGTGTTTACCAAGGCAAACTTTGCTTCAGGTGGTTAAACAGATGACCTTGTGCTCCCTTTATTTTCATTCCTCTGCTTTTAAGTTTATCATGATGGCAGTGAACAACCTGACTGCCTGGTATCTTCAGACCCACTCCTTCAAAAGGAACTACCAAATGTCAGGATTTATGTAACACTCCAGCTTGTCTGCATCCCTGTGCTTCATCTGAAACAAGAGTAAGCTTTGCAATAGTGTTCTATTGTAAAGTTGCTGAGTTTATAACTCTGAGGTGCATTGTTGAACGTCATGTTTCCAAAATAAAAAGGGTTTAAACTGATACTATAAAAAGCGCTGACTGACTTTTATTCACCAAACTGCCCATACAGCTTTTCTGCTATGCATTACAATCTGCAATCCTCAGATACACCAATGCATGGTTTCCATTTTGAGCAGCTGGTCCTCTTCCTGTAGCACCACAAAATTGCTCCACGTTTTCTTATCTCACCATGCTCTGTTGTGTTCTCATCATGTTATCTAGTTGCAAGATTTCAGATGGCTAAAACAGTCTCCAAACATTTGTGTTGCACATAACTTCTGACATGAAAGTGATGGTTTGTGTTCTCTTGCTTCAGGGGTTGTTTCTGTGCAACAAGGGCTTAGTTTGTGGGATGTCATCCTTTACAGCGCTAGTCCTACATTTCTTGCTTGGCAGCTATTTTTGGCTTTTTATGGGATGAACAAGTAGTTGCTCCTTCAGGCTGTTCGTTTATTACATAGCAGAGACAACTCCGGCTACAAGAACAGAATTTTAAAGTGCAGGGCAAGAAGGCCGGACTTGGGTGGCTTTTTGTGCTTTGGATTCTTCACGAAACCCTAGCTGGTAGCGGAGACAGCAGCGCTGAAGTGCGAGCTGTGCGGTGTGGAGAGGTGCGCCGGTGGCAGCGGTGCCTAGCGGGAGAGGCAGTCCGCGTGTCAGGGTCTGTCCGTGTGTCCCGTGTGCCGTTTAGCGGTGCTCGGNGCGGCGGGGAAGGTGCGGGACGGGGCCATCGCGGCGCCCCCGGGGCTGGGGGGGAAGGACCGGTGTGGCGAGGGGGCGGCGGGGAGGGGACACGGAGAGCTGCTGGGGCTCCGGCCGGAGCCCTCGCCTGGCACTCGCTGTCCCGGGAGCAGTCGCAGGGCCCAGCCTGGCTCTGGCTCTTTAGCAGACTGCCGGCCCAAAAGGCAATTTGTAAACCCGGCCAGTTGTAGGGTGCGGCGCTCTCCGAGCTTAGAAGAATTTTAAAATGTTGTCATCTGCCAGCTAACGGCAGTGGGGGTTTCTAAGAAAGAGGTTTCTGTGTCGGTCTCCTCTCTCACTGGCCTCCACAGACTTGGGCCACTGACCACCTCTGACATGCTGCCAGTCGGTTCTTTTTTTTATTCTGGGCAACGGGAAGGATGTGTGTATGTGGGTGGTGATGGGGAGTGACTGAGTAGTCAGCTCATTTCCATGACCAAACCTAAAACCAAATGTGTTAATAATAGCTCTCTTAAACTTTTCTCCTCTCCCCCCTTCAGAATTGGCAGGTGTTTATCTTCATGAAGGAAAGAAACACATGAGAAGTTCTGATTAGAACTGTAGTGTTTGCTTCAAGATGCCCCAAAGGGAAAATACTCATCTGCAAGTCTCATCTTTCAAAACTGCCTTCATTCTTTCAATCAGAGAAAAACATTTTTTGAGAAAGATGACTTGTGAAGTCTGTGAACAAAGCTGTCTTCACAAGGATACTGAATGAAAGACATAATGCCTTACAAGGGACACTTATCTTGAAGGGTGACACTGTGCTCTCAAATTAAAATATAGGCACTGTAAAAACACTGATCCCGAACAAGAATAAGGATTAAAAAAACTGCATCAGAATGTTTGTTAGTCCCAGAAGAGTCAGAAAATGCCATTTTTTGCAGATATGTGCCACTTGCTTCATACTGTGTCTCATGATTTTTTGGGTACCGTTTGATAATCACATTGTGAGCCATATGAAGTCCTATTCCTACAGATACCTCATAAATAGCTACCATTTTGTGAATGACAGCTTGTCTATCAGCAGGGATAACCTGAACAGGGTATCAAGCTACCAGTACTTGATCAACCACAGAGAGAAATGTCAGCAGCAGGATATCCTTCTCCTATTGTTTGTGAAGACTTCTCCTGAAAACCGTCACCGAAGGGATGCAATCAGACAAACTTGGGGTAATGAGAAGTATGTTCGTTCTCAGCTTAATGCCAACATCAAAACTCTTTTTGCTTTAGGACGACCAACAGACCGTCTGCAGAAAACATGGCAGCAAACAGACCTCGAGCTCGAAGACCAGAAATACCATGATTTGATTCAGCAAGACTTCTTGGATACTTTTCATAATCTTACTCTTAAATTGCTTTTGCAGTTTAGCTGGGTGAATGCCTACTGTCCTCATGCCAGGTTCATTATGTCTGCAGATGATGATATATTTATCCATATGCCAAATCTTGTTGCTTATCTCCAAAGCCTCACACAAATGGGTGCTCAAGATCTCTGGATTGGTCGTGTCCATCGCGGATCCCCTCCCATAAGAGACAAGAGTAGCAAATACTATGTTCCATATGAAATGTACCAGTGGCCCTCTTACCCTGACTACACAGCAGGAGCTGCATATGTAGTATCAAATGATGTAGCAGCTAAAGTCTATGAGGCTTCATTGACTCTGAATACAAGTCTTTATATAGATGATGTTTTCATGGGTCTCTGTGCCAATAAAATGGGAATTGTACCACAATATCATGTATTTTTTTCTGGGGAAGGAAAGGCTCCATATCATCCCTGCATTTATAACAAGATGATTACATCTCATGGACATGTAGATGATCTTCGCCAGCTCTGGAAGCAGGCTACAGATCCCAAAGTTAAAAAGATTTCTTCAGGGATTTGGGGTAGAATGTACTGCAGACTAGTCAATATTATGCTTCTCTGTAAACTGTACTATGTGGACACATATCCTTGTTCAGCTGCATTTTCTTAATACTTGAATATCTGCATTGAAGATCCACTGAGCCAAGACAGAGCAACAACGTTTTAGGTGTTTATCCAAAATGTATGTAAACATGGAAAATGGTAAAATTTACACGTGAATACTTGGGGTGGGCAGAGGGAGAGGAAGAAGATGGTCCCAGGTTCTGTTCAGAGACTTGTTGGAATAGCTCTCCTGTTGTACTTCAACTTTTTACATTGTAGCCTGTTTTTACACTCTTCAAGGGATGCAAGCCTGGATTATAAGTGAACTGTAGTGGACTTGACTTCTAGACTTTGAAATGCTTGTTGAAAATGTCTGTTTCTTTGAACTTGTCCATAAGTCTTGATTGTTTTTTTGAAAGCTATGTGAACTAAGGCATGTGGCAAAAAAATTCTAATATATCGAAATGGAGTAGACCTTTCAAAACATGAGGAAAGTGGAACTTCTGACTTGATGAATGAGACTATCACAGTAGTTTAAGGTAGTGTAAACTCTCTACAAATATTCACCATTTCTCAGTGCTTCATACAGAGTCAGTCTGGACCTGCACAGTTGACAGCGAGTGCTAGAAGTGAAGACCTGCTACAGTTGTTTTCTCAAAGCTCCCTAAATCTTTGAAATAGGGAAATGGTGTTTGGATGCCCTCTGACTTGGTGGTTTTAAGTAACAAAGGAACCCCCTTTAAAACTTGAAGCTATGAAAGTCAAATACTGTTCATGTAACTGGCTGGGCTTATACTTCTCTGTCTTCCAAAAACTGAATCAGTATATTTAAACAGTTGAATCTTTAAGAAGTAAAGAAGTTAAATTCGTTTTCTTTTAATAATGCTTCTGTTTCCCAATATTTGTGGTTCTAGAGATGAAAAACAAGCAAAAGTCCCTGAGAAAAGTCAAGGGCTAGTTTGAAGACTTAAAAAAGCAAAACTTCATGCTTGTACTAACAGAGAGGGAGGATATTTTCTACACAACCTTTGACTTTGCATTGATGGGATAGGGAGATGGTGATTCACAGAAACTCAGTACACAAATCAAAATAACTAAAATATTTCTCCTGAAGTCAAAATTGTCTTTAAAATTTCAGGGTTGTTTGTGTCCACAAACCCCTGTACCTTGAATATATATCAATGTTAATATCACTTGCAAAGGAACAAAATAGTTGTGCTTTGTAAACCAAAATAGAGCTGAGTGATGTGCAAACTGCAGCCATTATGAGTTATCCTGTGGTGCCATAAAGATACTGCAGAGAACCAGAGTTGCAGGATGTCTGCAGTCCTTGCACAGCTCAACCACGGTGCTTCCAAGACTCTCAGGACAGATGTCTTGGTTGCTAATTGCCATAAACCTGTGGCAGCTGACCAAGGCTTGCTACTTTGAAGCTGGGAGTAGTAAACTTGGTTTAACTAACTGCTACTGCTCTTGGAGCTGTGCTGTAGGTTTTCTGGTTTGAATGGATAATGGCACCTGTCAGTATAGACAGAATCCAGGAGTGAGCTTGCTAACTGTTCTCTAAGCTGTTCAGATGGAGGGTAGGTAGCTACTGGAATTAAGTAAAATATGTAACTTTCTGTAATTGGTTTTGCAGAAGGAAGATAAGATTCCTAATTGGACCCAAATGTTGGGCATATAAAGAGCCCACAAGTAAGTCATTTGTCAGTGTCAGAATGACTGAAGAGTATAACAGCTATACTTCAGAAGGAACAAAACCAGTTCCTTTTCTTGCCTAAACCAATGGATAATAGTACTGGGGATGTAGATCTACATAACCTGTTGCATACAGAGAAAATAAATGCACATATAGAGAAAGTATTATTCTGTATTGAAGAAAAGCTGCTTCATCAGATTTCTGATTTCTTGTGAGCCATTTAAATCAACCAAGCTGCACAGAAAACTGCACTGCTAGAAAAAGCCACCCTGTTCACTGAAGGGAAAGAGGGTCTTCATATGCAGTATGCAACTAAAATGTACTAGTAAGACTACAGTCTTCCAGCTTAACTGTGTGTTGGGATTTGTTTTCATTCATACAAGCAAAAGTAAAGTTAAGTTTTAAGTAGCTTTAACCAGCTAACATCTAAAATGCTGCTTAAATGTAGTTTGCCATTATCTGAAAGTCACTTTTGGCCATGGAAATACTTTTTTTTTACAGTTGGTTTGAGTTTTGTTTGGATTGTTTCTTAATCATAAAAGGGCCTTGATGTTTGTAGAATGCATTCTCTTTTGCTGCAGTGAAGTTGCTTGTTGAATAAAATGGAAAGCATGAAGGCACACCTTTCAAAAAATGGAGACATAGAAAACTTCATATTTTCTGGTTCTAAACACAATTTAAGATTTGCACACTTCCATCAGGAATCTTTTTTAACAATAGTCTCAGTGCTCCAATGCAGGGCTGTTAGGTTTTACTTCTACAAATAAAACTGTATCAGCCTGAATGGTCACTCCTCATTAAGAGTTTGACATTGTTGCACAGCATACTTAATGCTAGTTTTTTTTACCTGTTTGTTTGGTTTGCATCAGTTTCCCTTTGATATTATTAATTTTTATACAAAGTATTCAATATTTATTCTTAAACTTTGCTCTGTACCACAGAAAGACAGTTGTTTTGTAAAATTTCTTTTGAATAAACAGACTTATTTCTTTTTAAAAAACCTAAACTATATGGCAAAGGTAAATATCTTTCGTTGCTTTCTTTGTAACTGACAGGATCAGTTCTAATACTTTAAAGTGTTGTTGTTCTGAGTTCCTCTTACACGAGGACTTCAAACTGCCCCCACTCTCCCCCTGCCCACGGTGTGTGCAAAAGGCATAATTGGTGCTCTCAAGAAAAGAGAGCTCACAAATTTGTTTACTAAGCTTCTAGGTCTAAAGTTGCATAAAATTGTCAGATATTAGAAGCTTAACCTGTTGTTAATGTTATAATTTGCATGTTCTCTTCAGGTAGCTGTTCCTCTGGAGATGTGTATCTGTCTACACAAGATTTCAGATCATACTTTGTACCTTTGGAAAAGTAGCTGATGGTTTGGGGACCAGACATAGTATTTTTATAGGATATAATTCAATTCAGATAATTATGGTTTGTATGCCTCTCCTATTTGTCTGACATAATGTATCAAGCTAGGGTGTTTACAAAGGAAGTATTTTGAATCAGGTAACTTCAGTATATGAGAAAGGGGCATAACTTCAGTACAAATTATCTAAATGATAGTGAAGAAGAGAACAAAGGAAATGAAATCAGGATTGTGGCATTTGACAACTTGCACAGTGGGTTTTGTTGTGGGTTTTGTGTTTTCTGGGGTTTTTTATTTAATTGTTCCCTTTGGCCCAGAAACTACAGTTCAGCTAAAACTGGGTTTGCTTGATACTTTTTGTTGAACTAAATGATTTAAGTGTCTGAATGTATTGTTAATAATCTTCTTCTCAAGATTTTGCAGAAACTCTAGCTTGCAGTTAAAAAACCCAGAAGCCTCTGAGAGCTATATAGTCAAATATTAATATTCTGAACATTATGAGAGGATCTTTAACACTGGTTTGTCTTTTTTGTAAATACATGCAAGGCTTATTCTAATGATTCTTCTCTCACATCTTGTAATTACTGCTTCTAAGGAAAAAAAAAAAAAAACCAAAAAACTAAAAAAGTCCCAACCCAAACAAAAGATAACTCTTGCTTGCTTTTCCATCTGATAGACTGGGTATAAATGCAAGGCTGTAAGCATTTCAATGACTCCATTATTGGTAATTATTTATTAATTTTGGTGAATTTCAAAGAAGTTGTAGAGAATGTACTATAAATGCAATTATTTGCATTCTAAGAAGAAAAAAATATATTGTGGCTCATATGTGCAGCCTTACCTCCTCCTTGTTGACAAGTTCTCATCACTTTCACTGGTCACCAGGACTCTGCTAGATCCTCCTTGACTGGCTTCATGCATCACTTCAATCTGAACGAGAAGAACACATTAAAACTGAAAATACTTAATTGCTGATGCCTTTATTTAGAGAAATTCAACTCCTTGGAAGAATAAAAACCAGAATATATCTAAACTAGTAAGTCACTAGGCAAGTTAAAATAATTGAATTCTAGATGTGCAGAAATACCTCCTCTCTATTTGTATTCTCCATCCTTGCTTAGTGTTGGCATAGAGGCATTCCTTATTCCAGGAAAAATCATTACATTCTTGCACCACAGAAGCTGAATTATCTCCTTGCATAGATAATTACAGGCATAATAATCTGCTCCTTAGACTCTGAAATACTGTTTTTTCATTTCCTGTCTGAAGCCAACCCAAAGACTTCACATTTCCAGAGTTCTTTGTAGAATGCCCTACGGAGAAATTTGGGAATCCTCTGTGTGCCTCTGAGAAGTGTCTGTGTCCCAGCAGCAGTTGGGTGAGGCAGTGCTGAGCACAGGTATCTGTGCAGAGCCTGTGCCCAGGCTGAAACAGAGCTTCTGCACAGCTCCAGTGTTTATTTTGATAAACACCTACTCCCTTGTCCAGTCTTGCAAAGTTGGATCATTTCGAGTGCTCTCCAGGCAAGTTTTAAGCAGGCGTTTCCTCCTTCTGCCTGCAGCTTTAAGAGCACCAAGCACTACTTGCACTTACACAAAAGCCAATCCCTTCAAATTCAGTAAAACAGTCCAGCTGCTGAGTTTGCTGTTAATGCAAGCCAATATCTAACCCCCAGAATCTAAGTTCTTGAGCACTTTCATTTTTAAGGGCTGATTCTGTGGGGGAAAAGTCATTGCCTATCTTACATTCTATATTGCTATATTATTTAGCTGGTTGATGACAATGATGGAAACCAGTAAACAAACTCCAAAGTCTCTTTCTTATGACTTACTAAAGTTGTGAACTGCATTTAATTTTTGCTTTCAGCTTTAGGGGAATGAAGATTAAATGTATGAGCAAGTCAGGGATGTGGATAACAGAAGAGTTGGGTTGAAGTAGCTTGTATTATATAAAAAATTAATTAATAGAATTGTGCCAGGTAGATATTTGATACCCTGGGGCCCGAAAAATTTTAAAAATGTAACAGTGCTCCCCTCCTTTGCTCTCCTAAATATGCCCATCCCCCCAGAAAAGACAAAAAACCAAAAGCCAAACAAAACCCCAAAACTAGTTCTGATCTGCATCGAATTTCTGCAATAATAGGATTAAACCACTTTTTTTAACATTTAGACAAAAGGAGCACGGCCACATGTGGCTGTTACTGGTGTAGAAGTACTAGTGTGTGAGTGACCAGCACTGTGTATGATTTCATTCATTATTTTTAGTAAACTTTTCACTAAAGTGGAAGATGGCAAAGGTATTGCATTTTTGCACAGACCATTCAGAAATACTACCTCAGTGGTACTTCTCTTATCTCTCACAGGTATATTTACATGGTCTAAACCCAAACATTTCAAATAAGACAAATGAGGCATTGACTGAATTTGACAGGCTAAAAAAAAAAAATCTTGTCTCTGAAAGTGGCTATTTCAGCTCACTTGGGCAAATGAAAAGTTTTAGGATGCTGCTGTAGTTCATCATAGTTTCAAGAATTGCAGATGAATTAATCTGGATCCTTGTGTTTGTAGTGTTAAAATAGTCACAGAAGGCCAAAGAACTGTTTTGAAAGCTGGTTATCCCAGTCAGTGTCTACAGCTCAAAGCAAAGACTCTGCTTTAGGGCAGGATTCTTACATGCTGTCAGGCTTGGGAGTAGGGAGGAAAGGATAAGGATGTCCAAACAATCCTAAACAGAGACTTGTAGAAGCAATGATGCAACAAAACTCACTATAGAGACAAGATAAATTTCCCTGAAGTTTATTTGCCTGAGGTCCACTTCCTTATACAGCAGACTTTTCTTTGTTTTGTTGGTTTTTTTTGTCGGTTGGTTCATTTATTTCTAAGTATTAAATGTCTAGTTTTAACTCCTTTGCATGAAAAATATGCTTAGAAAATACTTCAATAAGGAAAAATCTACAACTTTGTAGAACCCTGATCATAACACAACTTGAGCTGAATGAGGTTACAATTTTATAAACACGGTAGTTCATATGATATAAGGAAGGACAGGCACTTTGGGTGCACTTTAATGTATTATTATTGGACATTGTTTCCATGTTTCCACATTCATCCTTTGAGTGATTTCTCCTTTAGCATAACTTGTATGTTCTGCATGTACATGAGCATAAATCTTTTTTAAACACTATCATCTGAGTAACTTTCAAACTGCAACGTGAAGTGTAAAAAGAAATCCTTATGGGAGAGTTAACTTAGAAATGTTCCAATTTTTTTTTAATTCCAAGTATGTAAATCTATATTTTTGTGGTTTTGAGTTCTCTCACAATATGGGATGTCCCCAGATCACAGGTAATCCTACCTTAATTCCACCTTTAGTCTTCTTAATGCTTTTCTTTTTTGATAACTCTACTTCAGAAATGGTCTTTGGAGGGCAGGAAATTTCAGTGGACCTCCTGTTGGTAGCTGAAAGAGTAAAAAAGAAAGTAACATTAGAAAACATGTGCAAGAAGTTAAAATTCTACTTCCTAAGCAAAGCAATGAGCAAAGATCCAAACACATCAGTGGTAAATGAGACCTGGCTTAGAGAACTGAGTTGTGCTGGACCAGCTGGCACAAGGGATGGGTTCCCTTGTTCAGGGCTGTACTGTGTCTCAAATTGGCATCTTCAGCTCCACACTGTAAGGATTACTTTGGTTTGGCTTCCCCTGGGAAAACCATCTGTAGGATAACACAGGTAAATGTCAGCCAGCTGTGCCAACACTTGGGTAATTGTCACTTGCATGGTGCTGCTTCTGTGGCTTGACAAAGAAAGGAAATTTTGTTTCTGGTAATGGTTTGCTGATGTTGGATTAAAGGACTTTTTCCCTGTAAGGTTTCATTACATGAACAACTCCCAAAAGAGTAATCACAGGAGTTCATCAGCAAGTCACAATGACAGGTATTTAAGGACAGAGAGTCTGAGGATATTATTTCAGAATATGCCCTGTTGTGTCAGGTTTGGTGGCTCTTCAGGCTCTGAAAACCCCAGCTGACACTGAGGTGTCTGAGGTTACTGGACAGTCATCCTTAACAACATAACCACCTGTGCTGAGCCTGCTGTCCAAAGGAAAGGGTTAGAATGAACTGTGAGAAGGGGGATCCTTGAGCAGAAAATAATAATCTCTCTTACAGTTTTATCTTTGTTTTAAATTGATAATGAGTTCACCACACATGCAAGTACAAGGCCAACAGCACTCTCCTTTTTCTTAGCTGCTGAATTGATAAGGGCAGCCATCCATGTCATGGTGAAAACATGTATGAATGCCAAATACAATGCTGAAAGAATCTGGGTCAGGCAAAAAAGAACAAAATTAAGCCCTTTTCCTTTTTATTCTGGCAAAACTTTCTAATTGAACAAGCACTTTTTCTAATAAAAGCTGGTGTTTTCAAATGCATCTGGTAACGTTTTGTTTAAGAGGGTTTCACCAAGCTTAATGTTTTGAAGTGTTGAGAGTCTTCATAGTCATTAATAACTTTCTCTTCTTTGGGAGAAGCTGAGGGATACAATAAAAAAGATGCAGAAATCTTTGAATGAGGAGGACATAGTATCAAAAGTTTCATGTAGGAGAGGGCTGAACACTTTTTTAAAAGAAACACCTTAAAGTCTCAAATGCCCTTGTCATTAAATTAGTATTTTAGAGTAGTTTAAAAGATGCCAAAAAAAAAAAAAAAAAAAAAAGCACAGAGAAGCACCCCAAATTATATTCAATTAAAAAGACAACACATCAGTTTCACAGACAATAATAAAGGAAGCTGACATTTCTTCTACCCCGTGTCTTTTCAACAGCCTTATCACACAGCTGGGAAGAGAATTAATTAAAGCAGCCTCTCCAACTCTTCCCTAAATCTTCTTGGATTTATCCAATGCTGAATGACATAAGGACTTGGCAATGCCCATTTCATGCCTATTACCCCCTCACAATGACTCCATACTAGAAAGTTTCCTCAATGGAGCAGTGAAATCTGGCAGTCACCAGCAGCTATTATCAGCTGGTAGAGGATTCTTGTGGTTCCCAGGACTGAGCTGAAATGCAAATGTCGCTTTTTGGCTTTGCCATCATTCTTTCAGAATATACAGCAGCGGTTTTGTTTTGATTTTGAGCACTACTTTCAACAAATGCCTTTTTCCTATCCCCAAGCAAGCTTTTCCTGAAGTACTTTTTGCTCTCTCAAAGGTATTTTTATTTCACCCAAAAAGTGATGTACTGATATTTTGGAACCAAGCGAAAAAAAAAGATGCAAGATGCAGCACATAGAACTTATTGATCCCAATTGTCAAACATCTTCATACCTTTCTAATCTGCAGGAAGGATGACTTCTACTGTTGGCAAAACCAGAATATTTCATAAGTTTAAATGGGTCCTTTTACGTGTTTCCCCATGAATATCTGAGTAAAGTTGCTACAAGCATCAGCAAATTCACCCTTTTCCATACTGATGCACCCTGGAGATTCTATTTAGCCAGAAATTCTCATCTACCACAATCATGAGAAAACACAGGCTGTGATCATACCTATTAAATTAAACACTCTCATCTCTAAGAGCTTCTCATAGATATATCCTATTTATACCTTGAAAAATCAGCATTAAAAAAAATAAATTTAAGACTTGACCACCAAGACATTGTTTCATACTTTTAACCACACCTGAATACCCTAGATATGCTGCCAATGTCTAGCTGCCCTGTCTAAACCTGAATTCAGTCCATTGGATTGCTCTAAAAATCTAATTCACAAATTTTATGGATGTGTTGTGGAAATAAAGGGAAACAACAGAAATAACTTCAGAACATGAGAACTTCTGCTTATATGAGCATAGCCAGAAATACAAGTTGTTTGACTTATTAATCAGAAAACTTTAGCTTGAAGGGAAGGTTGATACTGGTATGAAAATGCTGGGTGAAAGCAAGTGGCAGAAAAAGTGGAAATCAGTTACAATTTTGATGTCTGGATCACAATGTGCAAGCTCAGACAGCTCCAGGTGATCCACAAAAGAGAGCACAGGACAGTTTAAACAAAAGGTGACACATTCACAAGAAGCCCAACTGCAGGTGCTCCTTGATCCAGCAGCAAATTACTCAAGTCAGCTCACAATCTGAGTCTTGGTTTCATCAGTGTGGCATATTTCAGAAAAGGAGACAGGTACAAGATAAGAAAGCAGTCAAGTTCAGCTGTGTATGTTTCAGAGATGAATTTGATTCCTATTGACACAGTGAACTTCCCTTCCAATTTGATCCAGAAATGAACTGAAAACAGGAAACAAGCTGCTTTGGTTATGCTCTGGAGAATTTTTCAGTTACTGACTGGCCCATGGTCAGAGACTGCTGCATGTCACTCCATTTAAGTAGTTTCTGGAGCAGTATAGAAAGAAGCAGCCCAAATACCTGCCAATTATTATTGCATTAATTACTGTGGAACTCAAAATATAAGGGAAACTCCCTTATAAAATTCAGTACAATTGACTGTTTCAAGGTCAGTAAAGTATTGTATTGCTGAAGAAGGTGAAAATTATAATGTTGAGCTGTCTACTGAAAGAATAAAGGCACAGGAACAAAGAAAACTGTAACTAGAAATGACTGAAGGTCTGCATGATTTCAAGGTTGTTTTCATCCTATTGTTTCATAGTACTCCCCTGGATGACACATAATGATGATTTCATTTTTAATTCATTAATATTTTAAATTGCTTGATGCTGCTTTTAAAGCAAATATTGTTAAAGGGCATTGTAAAGAAGGGTTTGAGTCTGTCACTCATATTCACCTGGAGCACCACTGCTTACTAGATTTTTTTACAAACACGTTTCATGGTAAGTATGGAATTCCTGTTATATTACCCAGCATAAAACAAGAGGTAAAATGGGCTGTGCTGTACCTAAAGCTGCTAGAAAATGACAGAGATTCATGTGCTCTGAGTTGCTTTGCAGTCTCTCCACCCCTCTAAGACTGAAATAAATTCAGTGAGGAAAGCTTGCTGTGCTGTTTGTGAGGAATGGCTGGTTTCACCCATTCCCCACCCTGCTCCCGTGTGGCAGGACAGGCGTCATCTCTCAGGTGCTGATCTCTTACAGGGGGAACTACACCCCCCAGTGAGGAACAGGCAGAACTGTGGGCAGCTCCCAGATGCTCAGAGACAGCTGGATTCATTCGCCTGGAAACTGGCCCTAAGTGAGCTAGCAGGAGACAGACTGTAGTCAAGGGTTATGATACCTACCCAGCACCTGTAAAATATTCCAAGCCCCCCTCAAGTAAATACCACACTTTACATTAAGGTTTGGAGGGAATTTTCCCATCACGTTTTCCCATATGTTTTCTGTATGAGTTTATGCATTCTCACTAATCACCTACAGCAGAATCAAATTCCTTTGGCAAGAACAAGCATGGAAACAACTAGTCTGGTAAGCTTTATTGGAGCTTACTGCTCATGGTGTCCAGCAGGAATACGAGTTTGAAGATAATTAGTGGCTTAATCGCTGTTTTGAATGTTGGTGATGACAAAACAGAATGTTTAGGCAGCTAAAGAAACACCAGAGCAGCTATGACTTATCACTTAATGGCTTAGGGCAGAAAGACTTTGCCATTCTTAGGCAATAAAATTTAGACTTCTTTGCTCTAGCAAAATTTCTGTCAAGCCCCTGAAAATCTGCCGATAGAAGAAGCACAGAGCAAGGTTCCTGGATGTGGAATATTCTTCCACAAGGAGACACTACTTGGTTTCCTCAGACTGGCCCAAGTGTAATAACAGCTCCACACCCATAAAACTGAAAGTATCTTTTCCTTTTTTCAACTTCATTTATAGAAATACACTGAACCATAGAAACTAATAATTTCTCAAACCATTAATGAAAATCACATGCACCATCTCTTCTGAGTCAGCCAATATCTCTGCAGCCTCACTTCCCTTGCACACATCCCCAGACTCTTGCAAGACATTTTTCCTTTATCCTCTATCCAGATGTTATTAGTTAGTGAGTGTTATGCACTAGTGACTGTGAGGAATGCTGGATTGGATCCAATGAGCAGTTGTATACATTTAACTGAGACGGAACCAGCTTACATTTTATTATTTAAAGAACTGAAAAGGCTTCCAGCTGTGTTCCTGCCTTACGAATCTTATGTTCCAAGTAGGCCTTTTAAGATGCTTGTATGGTAAGTCATGGAATTAGCATGTGCAATGTGCTGTTAAACATGTTATTTGTTTAACAAGCTCACAGAAATTTTGACATCTCTGTTCCTGTATTTCACATTTATGTTGCACACAGAGAAATGTCTAGGTGAATTTGCCATGTTCCAACTCTTGCCAGAAAGGTAACTACAGCAAGATTTTTTTCCTAACCATGGTCACTGAGATGACCAAATGACCTTTTACTGAAATTCTGACAAGAATGTGTCAGGCTGAAGAAGACAGCCTTTGGGAAAATTTAATTTCAAAGAGTTAGAGTTTGGGAGAATTACAAGCAAATTAAAACAGATAAATGCTAACTGCAGTCATTCCTAATAGCTTGTATTATCCTTTACAGTTCTGTAGTTCATCTCATTGTGTCTGACAGACTGTATGGTTTGACTTCGTGGACCTATTCCAATTCATTCCAGTTTTGCACAGAAACACAGAGAAAAAATATGTAGTCAAATCATGAAAAATTATGCCCTCAGAAGTGAATCAGAGCAAAAATATTTCAAGTGCCACTTCTTTCCTCCCAAAACATATAGGGACAAATTTAGCCATTAGCAGTATTCACGCAGCTTCCATCGGGAGTAAACAGAGTTCTCCTTAAAAATAAGATGTCATCTATGCTACTTAAATATTTTCAAGGCTCTCATTATAAAAAGGTCAGCAGAGATTTCTGCCTTTTCAGGGTTGATCTGTGAATAATATTTAATCAAGTTGTCCCAGCTAAAATGTGGACCAAATACAGCTGGCAGAAACTTTTGAGCATCACAGTAATTCCAGAACTAGTTCTTCAGTCTTGAAGAGGCGGGTACCTGCAAAATATACATGTTCACTTGTGAAACTAGAAGCTTCAAACAAAATTAGGATTAATCTACAATTTTGCATCAGAGTTTCCAGACACATAGGAAAGTGTCAATTGAAGGAGAGTTTACAGTGCAGCTCTGAGCTGCTTTTCTGGATTTTCACTAAGCTAAAAGATTGCTGAGAGTCACCAGAAACCACAAGGACATGAACATGAAACTGTGACAGTCATTTTCCTGACAGAAACCTGCCCTTTCTCTCAGACATGGTATCAGCTCTGCCCATGTGCACAAAATCCATCTCTGCCTATGGATTTTGTCCATGTAAAATGGAGAGACTGACAGTTACAATAATGGCGTATTTAATGTCTGAGCCTACATATCTGTGAAGATTTTTTCATTAGCACCCTGAATTGGATTGAATTTTCCCTACCCCTCCCTGTTAGGAAAATGGATAGTCAGCAAGGAAAAACAAAACAAAATCTATTCCGGAACAAATGTAACTTCTTTTCCTTTCACAGACCAACCATGACAGTGCTGCCATGGTATTGTTGCTCTGCTGCCTGGGAACAAAAGCCTTTCTTTCTGGTCTTCTATTTCTGTTTACCATGTTTTATTGCCTTTGCTTGGCTTTGTATTTACACAGTCTAGGAACATGGTATTTTCCTGTTGCCATATTCTATTTTGCAAGCTTTTAGAAATATTCAGGTATGACCTGAGTAGCAAATGATAAATGAGTTACAATATCCAAGCCTCTCTCATGTTTCCAAGATGCTGCTGAATAAATTCTCCCCATAAGTAAATTCTGATAGTGCATTGATGCCATGAATGTGAAGAAAGGACACAGAGAAAAGTCCAAAAGAGGGTAGCTTCAAGAAAAGAATTTCACAGCCTCATTTTCAGGCTTGGAATAGGACTCCATGTCCCTGTTTCTATTCTCAGACACATTTCAGAGTCAGACAGTGAAACACTTTGGTTAATTCCTTGATTTATCTGTGCCTCAGTTTTCTTTCTGAAAAAAAGAGGTTAAAATACTGAGCAGTGATTGCCAAGTGCTTTGGCATTCTTAGGGAAAAGGCACTCACAAATTTCAGAATCTGACTCTTTGTAGTGGACAACTTGATAACACCAAAAGGATTCATAAAAGAATATGTGAATATACATGTACTATTCATGGCCGTTAAAGCAACTGACTGTGAGTCCCTGGATAAGCTGGAGATACTCAGCACTTCTGTTTCTTTGTACAGAGGTACTCTCGGTCAGTCACCTTCAAGGATCTGAATGAGATGGCAGAGTCTACTTATCAGTGTCTGAACAGGACTGGTTTGTACTTTGCACCTCCTCACGGAACAACCAGAGTAACATTTTAAAATAAATGTCACCTACCTATTATTTTGCAACAGGATATGAAAGGCTAATCCTTGTCACACAGTTATCCTGTATTGGGTTGTATAACCAAGAGCTGCAATTCAAGGGACAAGAGCAAGGGAGCATCTCATGATTTTCTGTGAAAGAGCTGATAGTATGGGATGGGCTGTATGAACAAGAATCAAAACTTAGAGCACTGTCATAAACTAGTGACTGTTCTATAAGGTTCTATCTCTACCACCAATTTAATTAAAAATCTGCAAATGCTCTAAAATGACAGGAAAGAGGTTCCAGAAACAAGAGACTGCAGGCATAAACAGAATTGCAAGATTCGCTTTTAGCCTGAAGATTCAGTTCCACAATAGGTGAAAGCCATCCTAAAAGCGTGCTGCCACTGACAGGAACTGTCTCTGACCTACTGACCCCATAACCCCATTTTCTGCAACTTCCTTTGCTTCAGCACTTGTGGCCACGCAGTGAGCAATCTGATGAACTCCCACATTAGTGCTGCTTGGAGCAGGTGACTGGGCTGTATGATCTTCAGAGCTCCCTGCATTCCTGTAACTCATGCAATGGAGAAAGAACTACTACAGATTTTCAGTCTGTTTATTGAGTTTTTAAAGCAAATCACAGCTCCAGCAAACAGACTGCCTATCCCAGTGCCAGAGAGGAGCTCGGTGCTGGAGGATGTGCGTGTGGTGTGGCAGAGCAGGACCTCTTCACAGGCATTGTGTTCTCAGCTTGCCTTAAACCAACAGTGAAGTTGAAACTTGAGGTAGGAACTGTACACAAAAAACACAGCTAGCATGGTTTGGGGAGAAAAAAATGTACAGATGTCAAACTGGCATGGGAATGGGAAGAAGATGATTTTCTTTTGGAAGAAAAGATGAATGTTGTGGAGCAGAAAACAGGGACATTGGTTTGACTTTCTGCTGGTACGCCTAGAAAGCAAAATGGTCAGGCTACTGGCCATCCTAATCTTCCTGTTGACAAAGCTGTTTATTGCACACTCTTAATGCAAATTAGGTTTTCTTTCAATGCATTTTGCTAAAGGTTTCTCTTTCAAACAGCCCTAAGGTTCCAAAGGGACAACCCCTTCTTGCCACCAAGCACAGGGTGGCTGGTCTCCAGGATACACTGTTTCAAATTAGCTTCACCTATGCTCCTTTCACAGAAAATAACTATCTTGGTTAAAGGCACATACTAACCTCAAATCAGGGACTTTCAGTAATTTCCAAACAGCAGCAATGCTTAGCTTCTCTAGGTAGCATAGGAGAAGCTAGGAAGTGAATTTACATGTATGTAGAGGGGAGAAAGCAAAAATTCCACAAATGAGTCAGTGTCACTAATGAACACCTTAATTTTGCAAGTATCTGGTTAAAAACCTTGAGGAACTGTGAAAGCCTTGAAAGCCAAATATTCACATTACAGTATCTGCAATGTAAGAGAGGTTCTCATGCGTTCATTGCAGGCTTGCCTTGACTGCCCTGGCTTGGGTATTTGAGAATTAGCAATATAAGACACACTGAGACAGAGTATAAAAATGTACTCTGTAGATTAGACCCAGGAAGAGATGCCTCATGGTTTTTTGGATTCACCCTCGTTTGCATGTTTGCAGTGACAGATATTTTATGTTCATTTTTAACAGCTGGATCTAAAAGGCTGACACCACACATAAAATGCAAGTGTTCATTCTGATAACAAATATTAAACATGACCATGTGAACAAAACATTGGTGTGTGTCTGAAAGCAGCTGCTGGTGGCCTACCTACTGCTGCTGGTCTGGTAATCTTTGGTGATGCTCGCTTTGGGGAAGATTCAGGATGTGGAGCAACAGGTTGTACTGGCCGGGTCTGTTTGGCTGCCAGCTTCTTCAGACTTACTTGCCTCTTGTCAAACATTTCTTGTACATCTTCGAGTTTTTGTACAATTCTTTGGGCATTTGCCTTGACAAAGAAAAGGCAAACAACAAATGGCTGTCAGTGCTGGACTGAGCAAGTAAAGAAAGGACTTGTATTACCTGACTCAGACTAGATCTGGACATCACACTGTGCTGCAGTTTATTGCAACCCAGCCCACGCATTTTGCCCAGATCACAGTTTCACTGACCAAGACAGGGTGAAGTACTCAAGCAGTACTTCTAGGACGGCTCTGAAGAAAATGCCGTATGAGTTGCATGACTACTCTTATGAGTAAAACTTATTGCCACAAGTTCTTACCTCAGTGCCCTTTTGGAGTAGAGAAAGAGGAATATTTTAGCAGACCCAAATATATAGCCCAGTATACTCTCATGGGCAAAGCAATTGGAAATTTTTAATTTCTAAGTGAGCACATGCACATATGAGGAGTTTTACCTTTATTTCAGGGGTGAGGATCATGTCAAACTGATTGTAGAACTCCTTTGGGTTGGAGAGCTGGTGTTCCTTAGCTGTTACCAAGAACTTCTCAATTTCAACGAGTGCAGTTTCAGCTCCCTCTTGTGACTGGCACTTGTCGACAGCTTGGGAAGCTAAGAGGTAGATTCCAGCTTCACACCATTGGCTTGCCTTTTAAGAAAAATGGGGGAAGAAGGATTTATCATCACTGACAGTCCATGTTGTCAAGTGTTGCTTTACTCTGTGAAATACAGATTTGCCCTAACATGTCACTAAAGGGGATCAATGTTACTTCATAGCATGCAGCAGTTCTTGCCCACAAGTCGCTCCAACAGAATACGCAGAACTGAACTTGCAGAACTAATGTGAAGCTCCAATATTTATGGTAACATTTACTGAACAAAATGGAGAAAAACCAAACACAACTTTTTACCTTCAGTGTAATTACCTGAGCTCATAAAATCATTAATTTTTAGTACCACCTTGCCAGGGCTGTTGTCTGAGAAGGTTCACTCACCTTATCTAACTGCTTATGCAGCTCAAGAGATTTCCCAAGGATATCATACTTTTTCTTGGTCTCATTGGTAAAGTCATCACAAATCCGCCTGAGTTCAACACACTTTGGTCTAATGGAGTCAACTGCATAATGGTTGTTTTGGATGAGCTGTTCTCCATGGAGAGCTAGAGACTGGGCCTTCTCCAATGGTTCCTGTGACATTAATGAGAAAATCCAAAGTTAGATCTTAGAATGCATAATAATGACAATCCATCTCTGTAACCCCTGCTGTAGCCTGAGGGTAGACGTTTGGAATATTAATATAGCTGATATGTCTTATTTTATATTTACATTGAAGGCCAGTTTCAATGTCAATGAATACATTGAAACTAAAGATCTTCCATCTGAACATCAGGAAGCACTTCTTTGTTGTGAGGGCGACCAAACACTGGAACAGGTTGCCCAGTGAGGTTACGGAGTCTACTTCTTTCTCACATACTGGGGACACTCATTATACAAGGTTTTTTCCCTGCTTTTTTCGCTAGCTTTCCAAGTAATGAACTGGAACTACTGGGTCTGAGCAAACCTGGCTTCTGGAAATTAGGATCTGTGTTTTGCAATTTAAAATAGCATCATGAAAGGAGAGTAGATCTGGCAAAAAAAAAAGGACAGTGACAAAGAAGTGTCTAGAATACCATGTCTATAGCAGCTAGAATACTAAATTGAATGCAAACCTGTCCTTTCTCTTCCAGATGTTTCTGTTCTTTTAGGAGGTTCTCAACTCGAGTCACACTGTCTCCAATGTCAGCAAAACCTGCTTGTGTTTCCATGAGGTTATCCAATGTCAGTTTTACCTAAAAAACAGCAACAACAAAAACATAAAACCAAAACAAAATAAACCCACCCAAAACCTCATCACAAGATACTGATAAAAATTACAACATTCACCTACGTCTTTTAGAAGAGTCTGCATCTCTAGTTTAGTCATTCAGCTTGTTCCAAAATGGAAAAGCTAAGGAATAAATTAACAACCAACTATTCTTCAGAGAGTTTCCCTGCTTCTCACAAATTAGGCCCACAAAGTTTTCACAACTTGTAACTCCAGAGTTTATAATTCTCCAGAATCTGTGTTACTCCAGTCTCTGGGCTGACAGTTGGGCAGTTCTGAACTGTATTTCCTTGACTCTGGTGGGATTGGCTATTCACCATCACAAAAAAAAAAACAACTGTATTTGATAACTTCACACAAAAATACAAAGTGATTTACCAAGAAATTGGTGTCCCACATTTTGGCCTCAGAGTCTGGCACTTTCCTCACTGTGCCTTATTCAAGCGTTGCAAGACATCTGATAGCTGTCAAGACTTTAATTTTTGAATATTCATTTCCTATTTCATAATGAAGGGCTTCTCTCCCAACCTCCTTTTTGGATTGCCAGTATACTCTAAGTATGAATAAAATTTGTCCTTATTTACCAGAGAGGGCTAGACAGCACGAACAAAGAAATACCTCTCTAAAATCATGTTCAAAGTGTCGAAGCTGCAGGCACTGTTCTAGTTTTAGATGATGCTTGGTCCAAAATTGATCAAAAGCCTTTTCTGTTTCATCCAACTGAGCCAACAACCTGTTAAGAAATTATAATGAACAGAATGTACTTATTTCCTGTAGTTCATTTCTTTTAAGTTACAGTAATTGATGGCAGGGAGCAGGGAGAGCAGGGAGATGGTGGGGAGCCCTACACTTATATAAGAGGGCTCTGCGTCAACTCTCCCTTAAGCAAAAAAGAATGAAATTTGCAGTAGGACAGGCAGGAATGTGACAGATGAGTGACAACTACATGGATCTACTGTGGCAGTTACAGTCCTGTAAGATGTGCAGAGGGACTCAGAGCTGTTCCATGTGCTGGCATCCAAGGGCAGCTGTTTCTCCCTAGCTTTCACCCAACGCTTCAAAGGTAATTCATCCCCAACTGATGCAGATTGAATATGATGCAATTATTATTTTATGCAATTATTTAAGCAGAACTCTACAACTTGTTAATTCTCTTCACCCATCAGAAATAGGCAAGGACTGAATAATTTTTCCCAGTCCATTAAAAACAATAGATTAGAATGACTCCCATGGACATTGCTTTACTTTGTGTAAATGATGAAATATTTATTTGCAAAGAAATTAATATGAAGGTGTCATATCTTGAGTAAAATATCTGGCACCAAACTAGTGAGTCATCCTCATAGTTTCTCAATGATCCATTAAATACAAAGTAGAACAGTTTTAAACAAGCAGAAAAAATGAAAAGAAAGTGCTATCTGAATATCTTGTATTTCAATAGATGGGCACTCTTTGGGCAGGTAGGGAAGTGTTGAAATCATCAAGTTATTGAGGCAAATGCCAATAGCTCTCTCCTATTCCTCTCAAAAACAAATTTCTGTTTTCAATCTGTCCCTGAAAAACGTGTTTTTAATCAAAGCTAGCCGTTGAATTCAAGATGAATTCGCAAATTCCTTTGGGATGACTGTTTAAAGGATTTTAAAGTATTCAGTGAAAAATATCAGCTCAGCTTTACTTTTAGCACCTTTGTTCCCAGTGAATGCAGACACACTGAAACCCTAGCATGGCATTTCTCTTTCCACTGCATCACATGGCACAGCAGAAACTTCTACATGGTGACTAAAAGCTTTATGGTAATAACTAGCATTGTAGGAAGGAAAAGGGGGTCCTCTCTCTCTGTGTCTCTGCAGCTGTGACACACGCTATGTTTCAGGTCTCATCTTCATCTCTTCCTCCCCCAGTATTTCCACAGACACTCACAAGCACACCACTGTCTCCTCCCACATTGATTCAGGTGCCACTTTCTAATCAGGCACAGAAGTTTGGAGAACATACATGTTATGGGGAAAGTAAGTCCCACGTTAAATCTTCAGCCAGGTAGTTAGTGGTCTGACCAAAAATTAGCAAGAAATTCAGGACTTGTTTGAACTTGCCTACACAGTTTAATCAAGTAACTTCCTCTAAGCTATTCCCTTCTCTGACTTACCTGTCCAATAAATCCTGAGTAGGTGAACCAGTGGTAATTTATAACCTGCTAATATATTTAAATTATTTAAATTACACTTGCATCTCTTAGGAATAAATTAGCAATTTGCACAAGGTAATCTAGCTCCACTGACCTTTCCACTGTGGCCACATTTTCCAGTTCGTCTGGACTGAGTTTGCTGTTGGCACTTCGGGTGACGGGCTCCCGAATGCATGTCAGGAGGGTGGCCCCCTGCTTCACTGCTAGTTTCAGCTCATCCTGATGGGAAAAAACCAAGCCAAAACCAAAATTGTATGTACTTCTAACAACACTCACATCTCTTGGATGACAACCTAGTAATGACAAAGGAGGATTCTTTCATAGGTACAAGATACTTGAAACAAAATATATATGCTTACCAAAGGCGATATGTTTTTCTAGAAAATGCAGAGACCTAAATCTGTTCATTTTGAATAGTAGATCTATTTCTGAGAAAAGGAATAGAGTAATTTCTGAGCAGATTGCATATCTGACCAGGCCACTTGCAAAATAAATTATTCTATCACAAATTGAATGTATGCTGTAGATTGTGAGCCAAGAGACTGGGCTGAGACATTGCACTTCTTAATGGCATTTCCTCAAACAACATTGGGACATGCTGAGCCATAACACATCAGCTATAAGAAGTAATCCACAGAAGTGTCTTCCCAGCATGAAAGATGAGCAATATAAAGCACAATGAGGCTCAAACATTAACTTGCCAGCTGATGAATCCCCACACCACTGCACACCTCCTCCACAAAACTTGTTCTTGTGCTAATATATCTTAAGTAGTATTTTTAATCTTGTGTTTAACCTAAGGCATTTGTTGACAGCAGTAATATTTACTTCTGATCCTTACTCTGCAAAGCTAAACTAGCCCCAACTTTTTTTTTTTAACAAAACAGTCATCATTTACTTAGATAATTCTGTCTATTCCTGACTATCCTCACAGATATTCTCTGTTTCTGCTCCAATGTAAGTTCATCCTTTCTGATGAACTCTTCATCAGGAGACCATGTTATTGCAGATGTGATCCCATCACTCCCTCTCACATAGTGGAAGTGACATTTCCCCATTCTATCATTCCTGAAGCTGTAAAATGTCCTTTTCCACAGCTGAATGGAATTGAACTCCTGAACCCAGGTTTCTGTCCTCCTCAGTGGTTTCCAGACAACGGACTGCCAACTGATGGCAGGAAATTTTGTTAAATCAGAACTCATATATTACACTGCTGGAGTCATCATGGGTCAACAATCACCTTCAGCTTGCTGTGGTGGTCGGTGTGTGAGGAGAGAAGCTCCTCTGTGCACTGCACATCATTGGGAAGTTCAGTCTCTGCTAAGTCTGTTCCAAAGGTCTGTAGCATCTGTGCTGTTGTTTTTACTGTCATTGCAAAGTTTTCAATGGCCTGGAAAAGCAAGAGCATAAAGTCACAGATCGGCTATTTACCCTTAGTCCTTTAACAGCAATTTGTCCTTCAGGCACACTGTGCTGCAAGTATTACATGCCAGTAAAGCTGGTCACGTTGCCTTTTTTAGGTGGATGTGCTAAAAGTTACAAATTAAACCATGTGTCGCAAATGACCTTTTCACAGGTCCGCAAGTACTGTCACGTCGGTGAGCCAAGGGGGAACTCCCTGAGCTCAGCAGACATAATAAAACCACAGAGGACATCAGCTTCAAAGCCAGGCCTGAAACTTCAGATCCTCTGTCCATGCTTGCTGGGAAATTCTGCTGCATTTAAAATTTTAATTAAGGCTTTATTTCAGAACACTCCTAAAATATATAGGGCAAAGCCTTTTTACATTTATATTTATACAGCCATTGTTCACTTAGCTGTAATCTGTCTTTCCCTGACTTCTGAAAATGTGCATCTCCATCTTGCCTATCTGTACTAGCTGCTTTCTAGTCACTTCCTCCCACCTGTCCATGTTAGTACACAAATACAAGAACAAGTAACTACAAATACAGTCAAAATGCATAAATTCATTGGAAAATTGCTGTTTCTTTATCACTTGAGTGCATCAACACAAAACTTGTCAGAAAACTATGGTTTTAATGAAGAATGGGGAAGTGAGGAAGGCTAAAACAAACCAATGTTGCCTTCTCAGAGCAGAATGTAATCTTCAGACCTGTGACATGAGATTTAAACCTTTTTATTGAGTAGCTAGTAACTGCATGGGTAGTTTTTTCATGATCATGCTCAAATTTTGGGGTGACTGTGTTGTTCCATATAGCTCTTTGTTCTTTGCACTTTTTGATCTAACACCCCAATGGTTTGAGTCAGTCAACAAGCACTAGGGATGCTCTTACACCCAAACACTCAGGAGTTGTTGCACATTGCATTCCCTTCTCCAGCAATGACAGGAATTCGTTGTTTGCAACCATGACAGTTGAAATTATGCTGCATTCTCAGTGAAAAACAAACTGGAGGTAGATCATAATTCAAAAGGTGTAGAGAGAAATTACAGCCCATGTATGTGATCTGAAACATGCTCCCCATGAAGCAATGCTAGCACAGTTCACAGCCTTCTTCCCTCTTCCCCCATAAATTCGTGCCTGCTTTCAACACAAGCAGTACAGACCCACATATGCTCTGCCTTAGTGCTCAGCAGCTGCATCCTGCTGTTCTCAGCACTGAAACTACTGCATTAGAGTTGGCTGAAATGTCACACTTCTGACTGCAACACAGACAGGGCCATCCACAACCGAAGGCCATTTACTGAAAGCCAAAAATGTACTCCGTGGGCAAGAAAGTTCATAGGCTCCTGGCAGCCAAGATAGGAAAGCAGAACAGTGGATGATGCAAGGAGGTCGCTGTGTCACAGCCATTTAGCCAGTTTAAAGCTTTTTTGGAAGAAAAGCCCTGGCAGGACAAGATATGAGAACAGAGAGAAGCAGCAAAGGGTGTGACGACCACAGCTCAGCAAGACTGGAAGTCAGATTGTTTCAAGGTGCCATGGCAGCTGACACTTCCCTGATGACAGCCTCTCATTCAGCAGATATTCCTTGGCTAATTGCACCATGAACTTATCAGTGTTTCATTCAATAGCATGCTTGCCCACACTCTCTCCTGTGTATGTGAGTAATAAATTGTTTCATTTACCTAAGTTACATCTGTGGGTTGTTGTTTTTTTCTTCAAGTCTCTGTGCTTTGTAAAAGTTTTTCAAGAAAATTTTACCAAAACCTCTGGGGATTACATAGCCCTGCTACCCTAAACTCTTGGCTCACTTTTGTTCACATATTTTACTGAACTATATATTATTGCTTTATGTAAACCCCTGGCATTAATAAAGAATGCAGCCTTTCTTGTCCTTCTTTTTATTCACCTTCTTCATATTTTCAAAGCTTTTGCTGTTTGAAAGCTCATATAAATGATTCATTTCTTCACATGCCCCCTGCCTGTAAGGACAGTTTCATATTTTTGATATTTCTGACAGGTAAGTGTTCACCCATCTCAATCCTAACCTCCTTACAGTAAACACAGCTATAAATGTAGAAAATTAATGTTAAAGGAAATTCAAATTCTGTGTTTGCATAGTTAGAAGCCTGAAATATTTGGTGGCTCTCAAGGAGAGTAAAATTTAATTTCATAAAGAAAGCAGAGCACAAAAAACTATAGCAACAAAGTGACAAAAGCACAAAAAGTCACAAAAGTGACTTTTTGACTTAAAGTTACCTCAGAAAAGTCCTTTCATGAAAGATCTAACCTGCCTATCAGCAACAACAGACTCACACCCAGGGCTGCTTGGAACTGTGCAAAACATTGAGTCTCACATGGATGTGGGCCCTAATATACCAATCTTGCAAGCAGACCCACAAAGACAGATGCAAATATTGTATAGACTCTCTGTGAAATTAATTAATTTTCCAGGATCATGATGCAGCTTAGTCCATTTTTGCTTAGAAAGAATATTTTATTTACTAATGTGCCAAAGTTTGGAGTCTGTTTTTTGTGAACTGTCATTTTAACAGGGCACCATAATGAATTGTTTACATTGTTTTGAAGCAGACACTGAAATGCATTAATCAGCCCAAAAAGGGGAAAAAAATCAAACCTGTACAAGTTTCCTCAATAGAATAAAAAGTCTTTCTCCCTTATTATTAACAACTGTTCCTGAGTTACCCAAAACAAGACCCAGCTGGAATGCATGCTTATCTAGGATAGAAATGAAAAATAAAATACAGTGCCTTGAGTATTTTTGTTCTCTTAAAAGCGTGGACATAATTAATCATTAAAAGGAGATTTTGACCTAACTTTTCACCTTTGTCAAGCCAGTAAAGTGCTAAAGTTTATTTTCAACTTCAGCTGAAGGCCTATGAATCCCATCAATTATTGAAAAGCCAAGAGAATGTGCCCACAGGCCTTGCTGAGTAAGAATACCATGACTTTGTTAGGCCCTGGGCCAGGTACACAGTGAGATACAACTACTGCTTCTACCACAAACTTTTGGGGAATTTGCCTTTCTCTATTTGACTCATGGATTTCCTCTTTCCCTGAGTCCCTAGCAGAATCCATAGGCTGTAATGCAACTGAAAAGTTACTGCTTAATGGCTGCTCTGCATTTGTCACCCGGACAACCGCGGTGTAGATGTGTAAGAACAACCCCAACACTCACAGTTCGGTGATGGATCCACTGGCTGTGGCCGTACTCCAGGGTTCCTCCCAGCTCCCGCGTCAGCTGACTTTTGTCAATGTAGCCATGGAGATCAGAGACAGAATTTAACATGATGATCTGAAACGAATCCAAACACACTGGACTGAGAGAAATAACGAGCCTTTCAATCATTGTTCCTAGGATCTGGGTTTGCCTTAACATACATGAACACTGCAGTTCCACCATAGGCCATCAGTTCTCATTTTGTATCTGCTCATGCCATGGCCACAGTTTATTTTCTCTAGATTTTGTTTTCTGATTGTGTACATGGACATTCTTGAACTAACCTTAGATTGACGTCATCTAACTCCTTGCTGAGCTGAGTCATTTTGCATGCGCATCAAGAGCAAAAGTATGGTATTGATAAGGCTCACACAAACTTCCATAAAATAATTTATTCTCTATATAACTTTTATTTGAATAGAAATGGAGGCATAGGCAAGTTAAACAGCTTCCTCAACACCAACCACTTGATCCAGGGAAGTGCTGAAATGAAACCATTAAGATTTTTCTTTTGGTGTTATAGTTTTTTGGCACTGTATGTTCACTGAGTTCATTGGCATTATTCCATTTAAAATCATAACGGAAGACAAAGGAGAGACAAAGATAAATCCATTTTCATAGTTTAGAGTCTCCTTACCACTAGACCTGCTTGAGGAAAGCCAAACAAGATTTGAGTTCAGCTTCAGAAAAGCAGCATTAACTTTTGGCAACCACTGTAAATTTGTCAACACAAGTGGTTACACAAATAACACACATTTATTGTTGTTCCATCAGCTAGAAGATATGCCGTGATTTCAGCAACAGAAGAACAATATGTTGAGCCCGAATGACTATGAATTTTAAATAAATAAATGTCATAAATACATCAAATGTGTTACTTGACTCTGTTTAAAGAAAGGTTAAGTGGCTCTGCATGTCAGCAGGCTTCAATGGAGCATGGTAAGTACACCGGCAAACACTGGACAATGAGATGAGTGCAGATGTATGGAGACAAGGGGATGTATTTTCTAGGCTAATAGTGCTCTAAGAAAAGCCTTGACAACAATCCTGAACAGGTTTTTAGCTGATCTTTGTTACAGAATCTTTCTAGAATAATTCAGGTTGGCAGGAACCTCAGATCTCTAGTTCAACTTTTTTCTGAAAGCTAGGTCAGCTATAAGATCAAATCAGGTTGCCCAGGGCTTGATCCACCTGAGACTTAAAAACATCTGAAATTGAGATTGTACACCCTCCTAGGGCAGTCTGGTCTGAGGCTTGACTGTCTTTGTGGTAGAGAAGATTTTCCTTACATCAAGTCAGAACTGCCCTTGTTTCACTTTATGTCAGTTATTTCTTTTCCTACCATCATGCACAAGCTGGCTGTGAGCTCTCAGTAACCCCCTTGGAGGGACTGGAAAGCTGCTGTTATGTCCTATTGACTCTCCTAAGCCCTGCCTTCTCCAGGTTAGACAAGCCCAGTTCCCTCAGCATCTTCTTGCAGAGCACGTGCTCCAAGCCCCAGCTCTTGGCTCTCTGTTGATCTCACTCCAGATTAGTATTTTTCTTGTACTGGGGGAACCAAAACTGAACAAGGTATTCTCAATGTGATTTAATTAGAGCCAGCTAAAGGGGGATAAGTGCTTGTCTCAACCTGTTTTCTATGCTCCTGTTCATACAGCTCCTGTCAATGCAGGATGCTGATGGCTTCCATTGCTGCCAGGGCACACTCTGGCTCACGTACAGTATGCTGTCTACCAAGTTCCCAGGTCCTTTTCTACAGAAATGCTCCCCAGATAATCAGGCTACAGTGTGAATTGCTGTCAACAACACAACTGTCATGTTATTGGAAGGGAAGAACATGGGCTCTTTCTGGAGGAAGAAAATCCTTCTGGAAGGAAAGTCTTTCCCAGTTGCAAGACTTTGCTTTGTCCCTTTTGTATATATAACATAATATGTTGGTCAGCCCATTCCTGGAGTTTCTGTTCCAGCGGCCCTGTCCTGGAGTACACCAACAGCTCCTCCTGGTTTAGTATCAGCTGCACGCTTGATGACAGTGCAGCCTGTTGCCTCTTCCATGTCACTGACGAAGACATTAAACAGGGCAGGTCCCACAGGTATCACTACAACACTCCACTTGTTGCCCACTTCCAAGTAGGGAGTATGACCCATTATCTTTACCCACCAAGCCCATCAAGAAACTAGTTTTTAAATCCGCATGTAGTTTTCCACCCATCCAGACTTTAACCCAGCTTGGACACAAGAATACAGTGGAGGATGTGTGTGGCCTCAGGGACCTGTACAGGCCGAATATTCTCAAGTAGGCACTCACTCTATTCTTTTTCACTTCCAGCCGTTCATCTTCTTGACCCCTGTCTTTAAACACAGAAACCAGGAGATGTTGTTGGTGAAGAAACTGAGGCAAAGATAGCTGATTATCTCAGCCAAAGTTAAAGCAAAAACAGTTCCCTGATTGTGTTATGAAACACTGTTCTGTTATGATCAAAGCCAGAAAACTCAAAAAGCTGCATCATCTTGAAAAGGCCTCAGACTGGAAGATGAAGTCTATGCACTAATTCTGAATTGGAAATCACATTTGAAAAAGTAAGTCTTAACTGCTTTGTACTCTTGCCCATCAGAGATGTTGCTGACAAGTTGGAAATCTTCTGATACTTCAAACCTCAGTGAAACTACAGAGGAACAGAGGAACATTGTCATGGAGTTTTCTTTTAGGAAGAATTTTATGTTTGCTTTAACCTGGAATGCTCAGCATGAGTCACAAAGCAAACCTATTAATATTGCCAGCTATGGCGCTACCCAGCAGGGCAGGGTCTTCACCATGCAGGAATTTCTGCAGGAGAAAGCCTATGAGCAATCCAGCGTCCATTTAAGAAACCAATCTAAGAGAGCATTAGCACCTCCCATGCTGCTTGCCAGATGGAAGATAGCCACGGTCAGCTGGAGAGCGCAAGGGAGCAGCAGTTTAGAAAAGAAGGGTCAGTATGGAACATGGAGCTGTGAATGGGCTGCTTCCTGATGGGTTAGGCCATCAAAAAAAGAAGTCACAGCCTACAAAGTTCAAGGAAGTGCCTGCTATGGACAGATTGTTCAGCCTTTTATGTATGCTCTGAGGATGTTTTAATTTGCTTCCCGTGGTAGAAGGTTCCTTGGGTACATCTCTGGGTGTTCCTTTTGAATTCACTGAGGTTTTAATCTCAGATGAACCCTGCTGCGTCTCCTGTATTTCTATACCTTGATCCTGGTTAATGATATTGAATCAAATCACTATCCCAACAGAGAATTACCTTATGAGGTTTTATTATCCACATTTGTATGTCAATATGATATAAATCCTGCATTTTCTTTTTGTGTCTGGTTGGTTATTTCAGCCTTTATTTCCAGCTCCTGTTTGATCTTTTGGCTTCTACTCATTCCAGTGCTGATTTAACCCAGTAATCTATTTTACTGAACATATTTACAGTCTGATAGCTCACATAAACTACTAAACAAGTGTTTCCTTAACAAATGCACACAATATTTTTGGAGCCCGTTTTGAATGCTCATGTCTTGGTCCTGACTCACTTACAATTGTGATAGGAAATGCCACCCATCCACGGCCCAGTTATGACATGAACGTTGTCATAGTGCCAAACACACAACACAAACACACAACCTGCAAACAATTTAAAAGATCATGGTGATATTGAAGACAGGTACTGATCCCTAATTCCCTGAGTAAGGACATCTCCAGTGGGACAAGAACTCTCTGGTCCTGTTCTCATGCTTGGCATTTAGGATGCTGTTTTCAAAGAGCACACACAGATATCAGTCTCAGTAACTTCCCTGCTCTGAAACTGGGGTACAGAGGGGCATGCCCAGATGGTATTTTTAGGATGGGCTGTAACACAGGAGAAAAGCCCCTTCAGAGAGCATGACAGATCCCAGGAACTTACAACACCTGTAGTAAACCCTAAGCAACTTAGAATAGCATCAGGCATATGTGGGCAGCCTGTATATAAATCTGACAGGCTGTCTACAGATATCTGGGTAGGAGGCAGGCAGATCCAGCAAGCATGTCATGCTCTTAGTTTTTGTAAGGCTGCTCTCTAAGAGCTCTGTGGACATACCCAAGATGGCTCAAAATATCCAAGATGACCCCAAACTAAACTGATATCTTGATTTTCCTGCCTGTAAGAAAGATAAGTTACCATTTCATACTTAATGCAGCGCTCAACCCCTGCCTAGAATTAACCTCTCTTCCAACTTTGAACCCTTCCAAGTTTTGAAATGCAACTCTGATGTCAAATAAATTGTTAAAAGTACAGGAAATGCTGAATTACTGGGAAATGCTAGTCCTTAATGAAGTTGTCCCTTTCCGGGCTGCAATCACTGGTACAAGGGTTGCTATAGTAACAGATCAAGGCATATTAAATATAGATACATCCATTTTTTGAAGTACTATAAAATATTTTTGTTTGTATTCAAACATAGATTTTTTTCATCAATTTTGCATTTTACCAAAAAGCCATCCTTACCAAATAACAGTAAATATTACAATTTAACCACAGTAACCAAATGTACATTCATGGTTCCTTTTCTGTATGCACTGTAATAAACAGGCTGCTGTCTCTCCCTTCAGGAGAAACAGAAAGTGTTTTAAACACCTGAACTTTAAACTTGAGTATTGACAGAGCTAGAATTTGTTGGTGGAGACCCATAAGTATTTGGCAAAACAATACAAACCCACAAGCAAAATCCAAAATGATAATTTGAAATCCCTCCAGTAAAGTCACTATGGAACACAGCGTGAGTCTGATCCAGGATGAAATACCATCAATAACCATAATTCAAGTTTATTTATAAAACTTAAAGATTTTTGACACAACATGCAAACATGCAGCTACAAACTCCTAAGAGACTTCTTACAGAATAATCTCAAACTTTTTCAGGATTAATAACCTTCAAATCACAGCCTCATCAACCCACAGAATATGCCAAGGGCATATAAAAGAAGTAAAAAACAAACTCTGAATCTTGAGGGCATGGGAATCATAAGAGACATTCAGAATAACCAATGTTACAGGGACAGTCAGCACTCCCATGGATAACCCATCAAACAGTGCAGAATTCAGCCCTAGGCTTTCGCTGCTCTGTAGTCCTGAATACTTATGTTTGTCACTGGAGTGAGATCTACCTCTGCCCGCATGAGGGGAACATCTCCACTCAGTTAAAATGTCACCACTTAAAACTGAGTCACATTTTGTAGCTAGACTGGGCATGGGAACGTGTCCATTAAACACTGTGAACCATCCACTGCTATCTAACTCTTTGGCATCACCCCACAGACCCAGATGAAAGGCCCCAGTTGCCACTTGCAGTCCTGGTTATGAGAAATTGCTGACAGCCCACAACTGCAGATATGGAGATAAAGAAAATGCATGGATCAAAAACTGCATGCTTACCGGTACCTTCATTTTAAAGTCATCTCGATAGAGTTTAATGCCAATGTCAGCGATTGCCCTTTGGATAAAGCGGGAGGGTCTCAGGACAAACACCAGCTGAAGGTTTCCTGGAAATGCTCCCTGCAAGAAATACAGAATTCTTAGAAGGCACAGTTCTGCCTTACAAGGGAATTTTCAGCCAAGTGTTTCCTCACTAGGGCAAAGCAAGCAGGACTTACTGAATCTTGCTCAGTCCAGCTGCTCATTGTACCAGCTATTTCATTCAGCACGTGCTCGTAATCACAATCTCCAAAGTAAGACTGGCCCATGGATTTTACTGCCCAGCCACATATCTTTTTCTTGTACAGATTTATCACAGAGCTCCAAAGTTCCTGACCAGTGGCTCCCTTCCCCAGATCTGAAGCCCACCAAGCCCCATTTGCACCGCCACACCAGAGGTCTTCCCATTTTTCAGGCTGCAGCCACTAGAGGGCAAAGCTGGCTGCCCACATTGGATGTGGTGAAGGAAGCTGGTGGCACAGATGGATTCCCCAGGCTGACCTACCTATTCACTCTGCAAAGGGTTTTGAATCTTTTTAACCTCACGTATTTTTACCCACACACAGGCACTCAACACATTCGTCAGACATGGCCCTGCCTGCAACACCCAGCCTACATCTCTCACACCCCTCTGAGCTCATCAAGCATAAAAAAGAACAATTTCTTGAAGAGAGTAGCAAAAAAGCCTGAGAATGAAAAACGTTTCTGTCTAAATACCTTGGAATAACTTAAAGTTGCCTCTGTCATCCCTCCATGCTACACCTCTATGTCTAAGTGCCTGGTCCTCACACAGTAAATGTTCCTAGTAAGAGATGTATTAAAACAGCTGCTTTTCTTAGCACTGAAAATCAGTGCCCAGATCTGACTTTTGCAAATCAGATATAATAAGCTATTAAGAGTTTCTGACAGAGATCACTTACTACCATGCAAACACAAATCCCTTGGGATCTATTTCTTTCATAAGCAGGCCACATCATCCCTCCTCAGGGAACAGAAGGGGTACCTCACACTCCTCTAGGAACCAACTTCAAATTACTAGAATTTATATTGCAGCCAAGCCAGAAAATAAGGAATTTGTGTTAATTCAGCAGTAAACAAGACTGTGTAATTTGTTTCTGCAGCTTCCTCCCTCTCTTATTTAACACTTATGAGCTGCAGGGCAGCTGCATCCACAGAGAATCTGCATCCACAGCCAGAAAATGGGAGCTTAAAATGAGCACAGGAGGCTGTATCATGTGCTGAAGGTTCAGCAGATAATTTTAATTTCAAGAAGATAAATAACAAAAGCAAGCACTTACTGCTATTCGTGTCAGGGATGCCTTGACTGCACTCCATTTGTCCCGTCGTCTGTCTATGATGATGATGAATCCGATGCTGGCAGCCTCCAGACTGCAAAACAGATGAAATAGGTGTGCTGGGTTACAGGGAGAGAATCCCGTTCCAAGGAAGAAAACTGCAGCAAAACACAGCCGCCGTCACATCACGCTCGGAGCCCATTATGAAAACACAACGTACAGTGGAAAGAATGAATATTTGGCAGAAATGCAAATGAAAAGGAAAGCCAGCAAATTTTCTTTTTCCAGCATAAGGCTAGCAGCTTACACAAAACATGAATATTTTATCTGCTGAATATCTCAGCTGCTGTGCTACTCTGCTGCCAGTCTAGGTGACATGAATAGTTCAGGATCACAAATTACACTGTGCTTTTTTGAAGAAAAAAACCCCAAATCTTTTTTTCTCTGCAAAGTAATTCAAGCTATTAGACACCCCCCTGCAGTCTGCATTCTCCAAGTATGCTGACACCTGACAGGGGCACCGAGCTCCAGGGCATCAGTATCCCCTGACTTGGGTACACAAAGCCCCAGGAATTCTGGTAGGCAAAGCAGAAATTTAAGAGCTCTGTGTTGCCAAATCACAAACTTTTTCTGGGATTGCAAGACATTCAATGCTATCCTTTTTAACATATTGGCTAGAATAACTGTTTCTGCTCCTTCTCAGTGCTTTTCAAGGAGGATCTAGGAGGCACTGATTTGGTGTTCCATTCCACCTATGCAGACCTCATAAATACCCATCCTCTCTCTCCTTCTCAAAAATCTCCCTCTGGAGTGCAAGGTTTCAGTGGGACTGATCTACTCTCTGCCTTCCAAGAGCACTCAGCATTGGAGAAGCTAAGTACACATCAGGAAGTGTCCAGAAACTTCATAAGAGCAGGATGGCTCATTCATCTCAGGACAAACCAGAGGCAGGCAGGCAGGAGTATAAATGTCATAATCAGAGGACATACTGCAATTAAAGCACTAATCCCAGGTTAAGAAATAAAAATTTGTTTAAAGTATCTCCTTGATCCCTATTCCACTGTCCATACAAGGGCCAACCCAGGAACACCATTTCCATTGGTCATTTCGTACACACTCATGTCAATAATCTGCTGAAGACCATCAACACAATAACAACTCTGAGCCCTTGCTTCAGCTCTGCAGGATTAAAAACTGAAAGCCAAAGTACTGTGCAAAACCAGGATGCCATGCGAATGTTCCTCATATCTCATACTGCTAACAGGAAAACTCACTGAATTTCCCAATTCAATATTTTTACAGCATTCCTCTCAGGATAACAAAAGGACAATACATGACATTTCCTCTTCAGTAGTGCAACATGCAGCTCTCTGCAGAGGACAGAAAATGTGTTTGCAGCAGTGCCTCTCAAGCACAGAGAAGAGAATTCACCTGTTTTACCTTTTATAAATACACAAATGTATACATATTCTTCATTAATTTTAGATATACACAAACACATACATATCCTTCAGTAGCTCGACAAATATTCCACAGAATAAAATTCCTTGATAAATGTTCAGAAAAAAGCAACAAAGATATTGTGTGTTTTGCAGATTTTTACAGAAAGGGTGAGAAACTAAATGTAAAAGTCTCAACCTGGGGTCTTCATGTTCAAATTATGTTCAGGATAGTATCAGTTCTCGTCACTGAGATAAGCCAATGGTATTTGTATGTTTGCTTTTTGATGTGGGGGTTTCCTTGTTTTGTTTTGCTTGTTCGTGGCATTGTTTGCTTGTTGTTGTTGTTGGGGGGTTTTTTGTGGAATTTCTTTTTTTTCTTTTTAGCTAGATAGGACTGATCGAGGTCCTAAATTTAGCCAGGGAAACAGAGAGAGTGTCAGCAAATGATCCTATTTCAATAAGCATGCTGAAAAGCCATACCAAGGTCTGAATGTCATTTGGCACTGAGGGATGGATGCAGGAAAACAGACACAGGAAGAGGCCTGGCCAGGATGGCAGCAGCATCAGCACAAGTGGATGTACAGCTGAGAACCCCCACTCGAGTGTGCACCCAGAGAAAGTTTGTTTAAAAACAAACACACACACACACACACACACATTCTAACAATGCTTTCTCAGTGTCAGTACTGTAATATCTCTACCTTCTTTATAAAAATGCATTGGGGTTTCTCCAGTTCTATGAAAAGGAGGATTTGAAGACAATCCTGAAGAGCAGATAAACACCAGGCTTACCTCCAAAATAAATTCTGGCACATTTGCCTAGATCTACAGATGTCTGGCAGAGAGGTTGCCTTTCCCTGAATGAAATATCTGCAATCAGCAGAACTGCTCAACCCTCAGCTCTAAATTCAGGTTAGCCCTTGAACAGTGACTTGAGGAGGTCACAAGATGTTGAATTTCCTGACCTCTTTTGGATGCAGAGAAGGGCACCTGTTTATCAAAGTAACTAATCCATGTCAAGTTAAAAAGAAAGGAATACTGGCCATGGAATAAAGCAAGTAAAAAAGGGTTTTCTGGAGCTATTTAGTGTAAGAGTGCATGCACAGAGGTATGCACCTGCACATACCATGTTACCATGTGTTTGTAAGCAGACCCCTTTAGTGGAGCACTCTCATGAGCAGGTGTTGAACCAGTATGAAAATGAATCAGGTTACAAAAGCCTCACTGGGCTGATCTTCAATCCTGCCATATTTTTTGTCATATGAACACATAAGATTAATCATTCCAGAGGGACTTAGAAAGTTACTAACACTAAATGTTGTTATCTGCAATCACAGAGCTCATCTCCACAACTAGTGCAAAACTTATTGTATAGGATATGCAAAATCAGACACTACAGAAGACAGATATTCTATCTATGTTGGCCTGGAAAATGATGCTGATTTCTCTGGTTCACTAAACTCTGAAGAAGGAAGTATTTTCTATGATAAATAGGATGAACTGCTTTTCAAACTATACTTCATCTCACCTGATTCATGGCCATACCCTTTGTAAGTCCAGAAGAGTTAGAGACTATTCTCTGTTTTTAATCACTTTATTGGATACCTTCATATCTTTCTTGAGAATTAAAGTAAAAGGTGGACTACTAGCTGTGAAACTACATGCACAGGAATGGTATTATAACACAGCACTATAGTACAGTAGTGCTGGCAAAAGCAACAATGCAGTCCCTTTACTGCTTGTGGTATATGGCAGAGACACTTTGTGCATGGACCAGCCAACTGCAGATTAACAGGGCTCTGCTGTACCCAAACAGGTCCACTATTTATGCCTTATTGAGATTGAACTCCATATAATTATGTCATAAATCACACAAAGCTTGCTGCTCAGGTTCTTTTTCTAAATTAACATCTTTCTCCCTCACCATCCACAGAGATAGTGGCAAATTTAAAACAGTGACTCAAGAAATGCAGGCAATATTTTTAAAGGCACTGCAATAAAGTCTAGAAAACTCTCTGGAAAACTCATATCCCTACAGTGTGGTCTACGATTGAACCTGAGAGTCAAATCAATGTGCTGGTATGCCCAAAATGTTCCTTCAAACCCCAGCTTGTCACTGACCTTGAACAAGTCATTTAAAGCACACTCAAAAGACACTTACTAGACACAAATTTTGGTGAGCCTGTCTGTGGAGTGAGATATTACTCACACACATCTCATCATCTGTAAAATAGGTCTATCAAAACTCTCCTGACTTACAAAGTTTTGAAACTCAATTAATCATCCTCTGCACATGGCTCTGGGACTCCTCAGGAGAAGAGAAAACACAGAACTGAAACTGAATCAAAGCAGAGGTCTCTCCTGACTCCAGTGTTTGTAGATAGTGGCTACTTAGAAAAAGGCAGCAGGAAAATGAGAAGGACATTATTTCTCTTGGTATATTCTCCCAAGTCCCAGCATTAAGGAATAAATTAATTTCTTCAGCCTGAGTTTGCATCTGTGCCATTGTGTCCAGCTGCCACTGATGGAGCAATCCTTCATTAATTTAGCTAATTTCTTTTGAGCCCATCTGTGCTTTTGAGCTTCACACAGGCTGAAGAAGCCCAAAGCATTTCTATCATGTTGACAATGTAACACGCTGGTTTCCCAACATGCGACAACATTACTGGGAATCATCTCCCTGCATACCAAGTACAAAGAACTGAAAAACTAGTTTTGTGGTTTTCTCAGCCACTGTTGCTGGTTTATATGTCCTGAAGCTGGTTGCCCTCCCAGTCCTGAAGCGAGTGAAGCAATACTCAAAACAGAGTTTCCCCTGGCAGAACAAAAGTCCCACAGAGCAGAGTGAAACAATGAAGCTGTTAAGTTCACAGTATGTGGTTTCTCTCAGCTTGCTTTGGCAACTCTTTGGCAACAACTTTGGCAAATATGGGGAATGCGTGTAGGTGGAGGTGTAAAACTTCTCACTCAAAACTTGAAGGTGGCATGTTTTCCGCTGTGACCCTCTGAGCACCTTTTTACAGAAGACCACAGGAAATAATAAATCATTGCTGTGCTTCTCACTAGCACAAACAGCCATGGTCTAGAGACGGGATCAGGGGACTGAAAAAATACTAAGCTCTATTAGTTAAACAAAAAGTAATTCAGCAGCTATGCCTCAGCACATTTCCTCAGAGCAGGGGAAGTCAGTTTGTTTCACTATCTTTATAAAGCTGCAGGCAAAAAGCAAGGAAAACATCCTAGATGTGGAGCCATCCCCAAAGAAATGAAATATCAGAAAGCACACGGTGCTTGCCAGAATCCTGTCAATGAACCACCTCACTTGCTTTCTCAGCAAAGGGAAAGCTTCATAGAAAGATGCACTCAGAGAATAAGCAGTCATGGGACCTATGTGAGTTTGGCTCCTTCCAGAAGCAGCCCTTCCCTTGTTACAACCAGTGTCCCTAAGACTTTTCACTAACAACCCCTCTTAGGTCCCTTTGATCTGCCATCTTTGCTGCTGCACTTCAGATCTACTCCTGCTCTGATTCAGTTCAACCTGCCCTGTGTGGAGCTTTCTTTCCCATGCAAATGACAGAAATAGTTCCTAGGGCCTCCAGTACATAGAGAAGTTTCATAATGACTGGAGAAATGCAGAGGCACTAGAGGAATGTCCTGATAGCACCAGTACAATCAGCAAGCCACTGGGCAAGCAAAACTCTCTAGGAAATCAATAGACATTTGTGTGTAGCCTCACCTGGGAATGCTGGTTAGATAAGTGACCACGTTCAGAAAATCATCATCCGGTATCTCACTGAATCCTGCAAATTCTGGAAAGGTTATAATGGGTGCCCCATCCTTCCCTCTTCCTCCTGCAAAAGACAAGTTGTAAAGTTTAGAGGGTGATTTTATGCCTTTGGACAGACTGATCAGTACTGATGTGGGAAACACTGGCATATTTCTCCTTGTAAAGCACCCACATCCAGTAATCATCATCTGATATAACTCACCGTAGTTTCATTACCTCAGTTTACTCCAGCTGAGAGTCTAGCCTTTGAGATTCTCAGCTTTTTCATTAATCTTCTGCACAATTCTGATTGGTTTTTTGTTTTTTTGTTCTTTGTTTCCCATTTCCAAATAATTTCTTGTGATAATATTACAGTATTTCCCTATGAATAGGTACAGCACTCTCCAGTTCCTTCTTGACAACAAATGAAATGAAGTAACAGAGCATATGTGTGAATACACACACATGACACCCATGATACAAGCCTGGGACTAATCCAGTCTTAGGTCTTTCCTTAAGAAAAAAAATGCTCAAAGTGCACGGAGGAATTTTGCTCATCTTGCTTATTTGCATCAAACAGGACAGGAAGGTCATAAGGAACAAAGTTAAGAAGAGTCCCTTTCTGAGGGATTCCCTGATCCAAATTCAGGTAGAGCTACAGGAAGCATGGAGCTGAGTCCCTGGGAAGCAAGTAGCCATTACAGTTCTCCCGACATGATGCCCAGCTCTAAGAGCCGCTGTAGTCCACAGCACAAACCCTGCTTTTACTTGCAACACCAATCCTAACTTGCTTCCACTAATAAATCTGGGCATCGTTCCAACCACACAGAAGTTATGAGGAGTTTTCTCACAAGCTTGGACTCAGAGCTCAAAGCAGACTGAGGAGGCAGCAGCACATAAAGGAACACAATGAAACAAAGTTTTTGCTACGGGTACCTTATTGCTTAGTTCTCCTTAGACATGGCATTAAGTACATGTTTTTCCCTGAGTCTTTATCCTTTCTTTGCAATTTCTATGTAAGTTTCTGTTTTTTGCATCGTACTCGGGAATTCTCTAATAATCCAATCCTGAGTGTAGTCCTGCTGTACACACAGTTTTCCAAGCCATTTATTTCCAAGTCCACACACATAGGACTCTTGTCCAAGGAAAAACCATATTCTGGGCTTCTCTTTAGTAAAGGGGATGCTGTGGGAAGGAGACAGTAAATTACCTTCCTCAAGGAAAATATCCAATAAATTATCCCATTAGGGGCATGGGAATGGGGGAAAAAAGTCAGTTCTCATTCCTTGAAAGCACCCTCTAAATCCCCATAAATAAACCCTGTTTCCAGGCTGCTCCCATAGTCCATTGCCTTTCCCCATTGATAACCACACCTGATGCCACAAACCAGTTTCTCGTGCTCTTGTGTTGGTGGACATTGCAAAAAGGTTCTCCAGTAGTTCCTGGCTGTTTCTATGTAGAGTGGACAGTCCCTTGCTAGTCCTGATCCTGCCTCTGCCCTATCCGCCCAGCCTCAGCTAGATTGTTTAAGGTCCCTTCTATGATGTCTAGCCATGGGGAACTGGAATGCTGAGGAATACAATGTTTGCAAAAGATAAAATTCAAAGCACTAGAAAACGGGAATTTTGAACAAGGAAATCCTTTTTCTTCTTGAAATCTGGTGACATAGTATCAGCATATGACCTTTAGCCCCTCTTTTCCTTTCTGAAAGTTACTGCTTTGATTACATATGAAAATGACTCAGTTGTGTCAGATCATTCACTAAACTCACCTTGCTAGGGAGAAAACAGGCCTAGAGAAACTCAAAAGTCTCTCAGCCAAGAGGCAAAGCAAGAAAGCCATCATTCACACTGCATGGAATTGGATTTCAAATGCTGAGGAGAGCCACAGCCTCTACATTGAGCTCCCCACTGGCCTTGGGGTGACGCCAAATGCTGAGGCATGGCAGCTGGATCTCCAGCTGCACTGTCTGCAGTCAGCAATGATGGAGAATATGCTGTCATGCAAATTTAGTCAGACTTTCCCTAGACTGCTGCACTCTAGACCAGGAACTCCAACCAGCAGGTACCCAGTTAGGCTGGTTTGTTACAGATTCTCAGTGACATCTCCTGGACACAAACAGTAACAGCCAGGAAAATCTAATAGCAAATTTGTCTGCTGTCTCTTTGTGCAAAGCACAGTACATGCCAAGGTATTTCATACCCGGTATCTTGTGAATATTCACATGGTTTCTGGGCACCAAGCTTTCCCAGTCACATTCAAATATGTGAAAAGATACTTAAAACGAGGGAGATAGAGTAACCTGAAATATTTTGGTCTAAAGAAGCAATACTTGCCACTGGAGGATAAGATAAAGATTTCCCTGGATCAGGAGATAAACCTGATAGTTGAGCTGCAGTTATATTCAAGATCTGTTTAACTACAAATTTCAAATGGTTGTTCTAATGCTCCTGCTGACCAGGATCTCTTTGCATCCCTTTTATTTTGTCTTTCTCTTGCATCTCCATTCGCACATATGCTCTTCTTCCCCTGGCCTCCTCCCTGAGCTTGCTGAGGCAGGCTGATGATGCACTCTTTGTATGTGGGTGTGTATTTTTGTCGTGGGATCTTCTATAAAAAGCTATCCAAAGAATGAGTGTAAGCAGACTGAACACTGACTTCTTCCTTTCACCACTGGCAACAAATCTAGGACACTTAGAAGCAGCCTCAGACTGAACAATCAACTGAGAGTCAGCAGCTCCTGCCTCTGACTAAGCCACAGGCCCTTAACAGCTCCTGGTCTCCATCTCATTCTCCACCGTGAAGGCAACAATTCCTGCTGCAACCAAACCAGAGCACTCAGATGGTTCAGTACAGCTGTATTTCAGACAGGGAAATAAACAAGGAAACCTTCACTTCCTGCCACACCAGAAAATTAGGGGGAAGTTTGAGGGATTTTGGTACTCAGAAATCGGTAAGTACTATGATGAGAAGAGGGCAGGAATGTCTGAAGTGTTGAGTGACAAGTAATAGCACAAACATAATACAAATGGTCAGTACTCAACTGTGAAACACCGGCATATTTCTGAACTTTGAGCAGTAGTTGAGTTACAAAGGGAAATTATCTATCTCCATTTATCTCTATATCTAGCAACAAGAGTAGATATTACAGGATATAAGGGAAGCTCCTTAAATACCAAGGGCTTCTGGAAAACTCTCTCCTCTCTCTGAGAGAGCAGTTCTGCACATTTAAATGTTAATGCCATTTTTTCCCTGACACTAAACCAAGAATTGCTGCAGTATGCAAATTTCTGCAGAATGTGAATTGACAAGCTGCCGCCCTTTTTTTCTGGGCTATCAACCTTGCATTCTAGGGAGTTGACACAAGATTTCTTCCAGTCCTTGAAATACCACTCAATATCTTGGAAGGGCAGACAGCACAGATTAAAAGCCAATAGGGACAGTCTTCAGTCAGTTCCATAGCCATAAGGAAGGAATACATGGAATTTGGCCCTAAGGACTCTCTATATACCATCCTTGTACTTGCTGGGACTGGGCATAATCCCTACACTCCCGGGCATCACTTGTGAGAAGAGTCCAATTGCCAAAGAGAAGAGTTTACAGTCCATCATAAATAAGGCAGATAGGGACAGAATAAGCTCCAGCAGCTCCACAGAAGGCCAAAAGAAAAAAGCAATCCTCAAGAGGAAAAAAAAAAAAAAGGAAATCAAACTAAAAAAGCCACTTTAGAAAGTGAGGGCAGGAAGAGGGAGACAGAAGTGTAGAAGAGTGAGCGAATAAGCACAGCAGAGAGGTGGAGGGCTTACCCTACAGCTGTCTGAAACACTGCGCTATTCAGCAGTGCCTGTACAGCAGAGTAAGGGGGCCCAAGGAGCTTTGCCAAGAGCACAGGAGCTCAGAGAGAGGCCAGAGCAACATGAGGCATGAACTGAGATAATGAGCCCCAAGGGAGAGGCAAGAAAAACCTTGAGTTTAATGCAGTCAGGAGCAAAAAAAAAGACACACTGAAAAATAGATATCAGGAGCCTGGCCATGCTTGGCAGCCGTTTTCATGCTGGCCTCTATCTCTCTGACTTGCAGCTCTTCCAGGTGCCATTAGATGCCACCCTGCAGCACTCTCCAAGCAACACAGCCACCTCTGGCACCTCCTGGCAGTTCCAAATGCTGGTGCCTGGCCAGGGAACCAGCAGCTGGTGGCAGTAGCCATTGCAAGCAGCAGCCACAAAAGCTGGAGGTTCAGCTGGCAGCAGGGAAGCTTCAGGCTATCCCGCAGCTGAACACAAGGCTCACTACTGACTCTGCCTTAGGGAAGCCAGGCTATCCCGCAGGCAAACTCCCATGGTTGGGTCACTGCTCCTCAGTCAGACCCCAGGCTGCTCCATCAGAAGTGGCCACAGAGTTTTGCCTGCAGAGGAAACCCAACCAGATTTTGTCTGCCATCTCCTATGCAGACCTGGGCTCAACAAGCTGGAGCACAACTGATGCAAACAACTGGATTTAGAAGAGCAGAGGGCTGAACTGCCTGGAAAAAGGCAATACTTAAAAGGAAAATATTACAGTCAACTTGACCTTCTGCCTGGTTTGTTACTCAGAATAAGAATGGCAGCACCTCTTTCCAGACACACTCCTTATTTTTGCTCAATTTTTCGTCTTCAATTGTGGCCCAAGGGCAAAGGGGAAGGAATAACCTAGGTGACACATCAGTAGTCAACGTGGAAGAAAAAGAAATGTAGGAGAGATAGCACACAAGCTGTATCAGGGTAGTACAAGGCATGGTAATGGGACTGTTGCTCACTCTTACATGTGCCAATCCCCAAAGTCCCAGGACAGAGCAGCATTCATAGCTGCTCCTATTAGACAGACTTTCCAGCAGCCAATTCAGCCTGGATAGTTGTTGCAGTGAAGATGGGGCCAGAATTCAGCTGTGGAAACAAAACAGCTGAAGTATTGGGGAAGGAATATATGTGGGAGAGAAAAGGTTATGGCAGCTGAGAAAATTTAATTTTGTTTTGCCGTGTAAAGGGTGTGATTGACAAATGAGGTGTGAGTGCTGAATTCTGAGAGCACTCACAGCTGAAGCTGCACGTTGGTACGACGGATGCAAAAAGAGAAAACAATCACAACTGCAAGCCAAGGCCCTGAACACAATGGGGATCTTAGAAAATCTCCCACTCCTCAATTCTACCCCATCTATGCCTCCCACATAGCCACAAAAAAATCCATGGTTTAGACAATCAGGAGTTACACTAAAGCCCTATTCTGCAGCCAGCAGCTCTTCTAACTAGAGATCACCAACTATGCTGACTCCCTTGGGAAATAAAACGAAACAAAACTAATAAAAAACACCAGCCCAACAAAGAGGCTACGGTCAGGAGAAGTTCCAAAAGTTAGCCTGCAAGTTTCCAGAGCTCACCTCCCCAGCCTGCCACAGACACTAACTCATCAGTTAGTATTGGAAAGTGTTCTTTCAAATGTTGCTGACACGTGCAGGCTTAACTGCTTGGGCCTGTCCACATGCAGAGAGCTCCCTGAGTCATGACAGACCAGCCCTGACTACAGCTCATCTCCTGGGTCAGACAGCCAAAAAGTCTAATGATATCTTGGCTGAAGTTTCACTGCTTTGGTCAGGTCTTGTTTTTTCCATGCTCTGTTGTTTTGGTTTGTCCTCTTGATTACGGGTTGTGAGTGATGAATTTCTCATTAAATCATGCTTCCTGGGTCTCAATTTTTATAAAAGATCCAAACTGTCCTTTTGGCAAGGTCAGGCCAGGTTTTCCAAAAGGCTCAGTTTAAACAGGAAGCAGATGGCCAAATACCCTCCAGGCTTTGCAAATTAAATAAACGGGCTTCTGAGTCAGTTACCATTTTCAGATATACTCTCCCATCCACTAAAGTCTGTTAGCAGGAGCAGAACACAAAGAAAATGATTCTCTCTGCTAACATACTTTGTGACAGTTTGTCTAATACAGTCGTGATTTAGTAATACAATCCATTATTGCTGTATGTGGCAGATTGGGCTCTTTGACAGAGTAATTACAGATAAGAACAGGTTGTGAAGCTGCAGATAAAAAGGGGGGAGGTGGTGGATAGTAGTAGTTCCAAGAGCAGATTGGTACAGCAGTTTATCAGTCTGTCAGCAGGACAGAAACAGTATTTTACTAGTGGTTGTTCATTCTTGAGTAAAAACTGGTGTGTTAGAATAACCAGGTTTCCAGTACTACTCAACTTCGTGATCTAGTTCCCTTAACAGCTACAGGAAACACACAATCCTAGCTGAGCACTCCTGTGTTGTCACAGCTGTAGTTCCATAACTGGGAGTTCAGTTTTCAGGGAAAGGAAAGAGGCAGCAGTAGTATCAAAATGAGAATTTAACCACAAGGACCAGTACTCCTACCAGGTCTCACAAGCTAAGCAGGGCTAAATCAGCACACAGCAAAAGAGATGACCAAATTAAAATTACTTGATTAAGGACATTGCCACATTACACTGCAGCCTTTTCCATGACCTCAGTGGACCAGGAAGGCTTTGGAGAGTTTCCCTGCTCTTGGCATGGAGTAAGGTCTTGGTTAGTCTGGTAGGTGGAGGACCAGGACAAAAAGGAGGCTGTTAGTAGCTAATACATTCATTATAACTAGACCCTGACACAATCAAACACCAAACTCATTAGACTTCTTATGTAATTCCTACCATCTGCTTGGAGACCGCAAGACAGTCAGATCCTCTTAAGGAGATTGCACACAGCAACAGTGGAGAAAAGTGTTTCTAATGACTCATGTCCAGAGAAAACAAAGAGCCTTTGATTCAGTCATTTTCCTCTTTCTTTTCTGCTTTACTGCAGGGGAATACTGTGGGTTCATCACATATGCCTCAGCTGCCAGCTGTTACTAAAAAGGTGGTATTAACCAAGGAAATACTCATTTATGACAAAGTTTGCAACAGTCAACCACTTACTTTCATTGTCACTGGACAAATGGATTTGGGGTCCACAGGACTGAACAGGAGAGTTTGACAAAGCTAGAGGCTGTGGGGTAACACAAACCAGACTCCATGCTACATCCCCTGAGCTCTGCACGAGCATGGAAGAGAGGACTGGCTGCACTCTGGGGGCTGCAGCCTCCAGACTGAAAGAAATAACCCCATGTAGTATAAATCAGAATATATCACTGTTATAAAGTTGTTCAGAGAAACATAATTTATGCCCATAACACTCTACAAGAACGTTGGAATTGCCTTTTACTGCCCACGATGGTGAGACCAAAGAACAGAAGGGTTGTTTTTTTCCCAGAGAGTGGCTAGTGAGCTGCAACATTTCAATATGGAAAACCAGGAAATAGGCTAAGTATCAAATTTTCAGCCACCATGTAGGCAAGCACTGAAGCACCAAAATACTTGTGGTTGCTCGTACTTAATGAAAAGCAGCAAAGCAGCATGCTTTGAGGAAAAGCTACAGAACCATCTAGAAAAAATTCTAAATCAAATTATGTAATTTATGTGTAAATTACTTTAATAAGTGAAATGAGGCAGAAGAGTGCCCAGTTTTATTTTCATTGCATGAAAAAAACCAATCTTCTGCTAAAGGAAAAAGTAAGTTACATTAGTTAGAGAAATGCATTTTTGAAAAGTATAGTAGTTTCTCACTTGAACCTAAATCTCTCTTTGCAGGAGGCAATAAAGGGAGAGTAAGAAAGATTCCTGCTATGTTTTAGCTATGACTCACCAGTGGTCACCAACAGAATAAGACACTGGGACAAAGGGACTTCTAAGCAGGTGATTTTATGTTCCTGATGATCCCGATCTTCTTCACATGCTGTCATGGGGATTTTGGAGTGGAGACAACCAAGTTTCCAAATTTAGCTGTAAACTTCAGACTGAAATCAGCTTAGAAACTATGAACTATACTTCCCTGCTTTATATTAGGATACAATTTCTAGACTGTACTGAGGAGATTTTAGATAAGCCTGAAAATTCTTAAAATGGGAATTGTTATTTATGTAGATGGGGGCATGAAAGACACCTTCTCACTCACCTTTAGTATTTGTTATTAGTAATTCTGTGTTGATGAACCAGTTATTTGCTTATTCTTAACAAATAAGCCCCTCAGCCTTGCCTTCTATGAAGAGTTATTTTCCAAGTCTTTAAGCAGCTCACATTTAAATAGCCTTATTTAAACACCTTTCTCATCAATCCCAAGAATAAAAGAATTAGATAAATGTGAAGAGTTGAATTTGCTAAAATAGCAGTGAGAATTCAGGCACTGCTGAAATTATGAGTCCATAAAGAAATATGAAAAATCTTTTTTTATCTACCCCTGACATTTTTATTCCATGTTTAATGTTCTAACTGGAACTGGAAATGGGTTTTTCTTCCTGTTTAGTAAACCACTTTCCATAAGTTGCTCATTACATGCTGTATTCAGCTTTTGTTATTGGTCCCAAATGTTGCAAATAATGGAATTCAAAAATAGCAATCCTCCACATTTTACTGGGTAGGCAACTGTGTATGAGGCACTCAATTCTCAATAATTCCTACTCACCCTGCACTGAGCACAACAGTGGGATGAACAAGGTTTGAGCAATTTAATGCACTTACAGACACTGTCCTGCCCAGAGGGTTGTGTTCATTAGGAATTCTAGGAAGGTGGGACCCTGAGATGCTTTACTGCAGATGAGAAGGCAGTTGGTTCCACCTCTGCTCAGTTCATATCCTCTGCCTAATGCAAACCCTTTGGTTACTGAGCTTAGGAAACTGCCACAAGATGCTACCTGGAAGCCTCCAAAATCAAGTTTTAATAATCAGAGCCTCATAAGAAATTCTCCATAAATTAGATTTGGATTTCTTTAGGCAACTTGGAATGTATTTAAAAATGCAAAGATGTAGCAAGGATTAGACCTGCTGAGCGGACTCAGAGCTGAGCTGGTGCACTCTCTGCACTCTACACCCCGTGTTCCTCTCCACCGAGAGAGACAGGCTGCTCAAGAGGACCTTCTTATAATTTCAGCATTTGTGCAAATTCATGATACTTCACTGTTTCAGTGGGGAAGATGATAAGCAAATTGTGAATTCTCTTATTTGCAGAACAGACAGAAATAGAGACAAAAGGACTAGCCAAAGGCCATGCAGTCAATAGCAGACGCTGTTTTAGGACCCAGATAAGATTTATAATCTACAGTATCCAAAATAATGTATTAAATAATTTGCCAAATATTTCAGTATCAACTCTTTCTTTGGGGAAGGAACTGCGTCACTTTTTGTGATTGCAAACTTCAGGCAAACAAAGGAATATGTAATAATCATATCTTTTAAAGATTAGAACCTTACACTTTAGCAATGAATCATTTCTAAAACAAAGGCAAATGAGGAAGAAGGGGGAGGTCATGAATAGATCCCTGATAGACCAAAATCTTTTCCCACAAACTAGATGCTCGGACATTGTGCAAAGATACGTACTGAAAGTTTTGTTTAATTTCTTACCCTCTAAATATGTTCCTCCCAGTCCATTGTGGAAAACATGGAAAATTAACTTGCCTTAAGAAAAACAAGTATAGCAACTCGGCCTTTATCCATTCCATACACTGTGAATATCTGATTGTAGGAGCACTTTTCACGAGCAATATGAAAATACTGTTGCAGCTGCTGTACAGAGCTGAAGGGTGACAGTCAGCATGAAACATCCCAATATGTTTCCAAGAGAATCCTGGAGTGTGATTACCAGCAACTTCTTACCTGACAAGATGGCAAATTGCCTGTGGAGCTGCTCTATTATATCCACGGCTACCAGCGGCCGTATCTCCTGCTGCATGATTTCATCTGTACAAGGGAAAACAGAAATCTTCAATGAGTTCATAAAGCCTCAATGACAATTTTTGCCTCCTTTAACAACCCAGCAAAACAAAGATAACACTCAAAGATAAAGAGCCTGGCTGGACTATTATAGGTTGAGATATTATATAACTATCATGGTAAAGATGATACTTACAGAGTCTCCTCTTTAGCCTGTTAATTTCATCTATTGCCTTGTGATTTCAGAGAGAGCTTTCCATAAAGCAGCTCCCATAGGTTTGCTAGAGCTTACCACAGGTTTGCTCAAGCTGACAGCCTGCTCCTTACTGCTTCAGGTTCCATATTAAGTCACTGCATTTGGCCTCCCACTACAGCAGCTTTTCAGTCTTTGAAACAGTAAAGTCTATTCCACATACATGGCCCTGTTCCACCCTGAACTCCCTGATCTCTGCTGGAGGACTTTGTGTAACCAGCCAATCCAGAACAGTTTCCTTTCCTGATGCTTTTTCCGCTACAAGCAAATACATAGTAAAAGGAGGAAATAAGGGGCTGTGAGACTTTCTTCTCATGAAAACAAAGCCTGTTATTGAAGCAAACACTGAAAAGTTAAAAAGTAACTTGGCAAGTAGCTGGGCAGAAATTACCTCAACTTTTGTGTGTGATCTATGGTGTGAAAAGCAATTATAATCTCACATGGAGCTTATTTGATCTCTTTCTGTTACAGGTGCACCCAGTTATTCTCCCCACTCTTCACACCAGTCTAGCATAGCAACATTTACCGGGAAATACCTGCCAACTCAACTGAGAGGATCAAGGTTTATGTTAGAATAACACCTGTTGTAATTACTCCATTAGTCACTGTACAGAACAACAGCCAGTCCTGGTTTTGTAAAGATCACCTCTACATATCCAGACAACAGGTGGAAGGAAGGAAGTTGGGTCCAGATAGACCACAGACCTGAGTTAGGGCAGGCAGTTGCCCCATTAAAGCATCAACATATTCACTGGTGTGAATACAATGCAAGCACTGAAATATTTCAGTGCACCTGGTTTTAAACCAACTGGTCAGAAACAGAGAGGGAGGTCAGAGAGGTTAGAGATTAGCTTCTTTCTCTTGCATCCTAGTCTACTGCCCCAAATACCTTCTCTGTCTTGCTTTCAGGCATCCACTCTGATCCTTTCCAGCTAACTAGGGATTCTAGGTTTTAAATGACACAATGTCATTTGGAATGACATTGTCATTTAAATGACACAATGTCATTTTCTGTTAATTTTCAAACACTTCACTAGTGCCTTGAGACGAACTAGCTGAAGAGCTTGTGTCACAGAGGGTGTCACACAAAGTGAAGTTGCACAGATTTTGGCTGATGCACAAAAAAGGCAATAAGTCTGAAGAATTAGTGGGGGGGGGGAAGTCAAGGAGGATGATTTTTGTGAGGTAAGGATAAGATGAAGAAATAGAAAAAAGAATTACAGAGTGCCAGTTAGTTCTCATCAAATCTCCTGCCAGGGCAAGACGAACCACATGGGATTTGCCGTAAAACCCACACTCAGGAGGAGATGTTCAGATGATGAGAAAGGTGGTATAAAACACATTTGTTGACTAGGAATCACACATCCTATAAGTCACTGCAGTTCACACACTGACATGCTGGGAAAAGAAATTGCAGCAGAAGAAACTAGCAGGAGACTGAGAAAAATCTGAGAAAACAAGGAAGGTGCCTCAGAAGTCCAAATGGCAAATCAGATCACGTGCTTATGAAATGTCAGCAGCTGCAGCCAACAGCAAACAAAGTCCCATTTGCATCTTCCTCTAGGACAGTGCTTAAAGGTAATTATGCTCCAACATGGATGAATTTGTAACAACACCACAACACAGAACTTGCAGTAGAAGTCCCAGTCCTTGGAAACATGATTACCTGGGGCTGTTGGAGGAAATTTTTAATCTTTGACTAGAAGAAAAGCTTGAAAAAAATCTTATAAGCAAACGAAAAGACATGAGTCTGGGTTTGTTTCAAAGCCATGACATCTGCCTAGCATCAGTGAGCATTAATCATTTATATCTTCCACTAGCTTTGCCCCCGGAAGCTCTGAAGTCTTTCTGGTCTGTACTGCAGGCCAGAAGGCAGCAGGAAGTGGTGTTCACCCTCCTGCACAGAAGCAAGGTACCATTTTTCTGTGGGACTGATATTCCAGCTGAGAAACCCCTTCTTTAGGGTGACATGAGATGGTATTGAGCTGGCAGCTGCAGGTTCATAGACTACTTCAGAAAAACTAATTTATGATGGGCATATTTTAACACTTTTTGGGATGAAGGGGAAGGTGTTAAGAAGCTGAAAAGATGCAGGAACTTAACAACTATCGTGTTTCATTGTACCTTGCTAATATCTACAGAAGAAATTGGACAACCCCTGGTCACTTCAGAGCACTCCTGTCCTCTGACAAAATATGTATAGGCATGCAGCTCAAGATCATATCAAAACATACACCAGCCAAGTGTCTGGAACACATTTATTTCGGGAAACTTGCCTCAGACATTTCCCACATTCTGTGAGATTGCTCTTGTGGTTTTCACTTTTTTTTCTTTTCTTTTTTTTCCTTTTTTTTTTTTTAATTGAAGAGGCTGTTATCCATAGCCTCTAAAATTTAAAAAAGAAAAATGTTTAACTGTTCTGTGTTACATGAAACAATGCCAATCCCCTACACAGGTCACCAAAGATGAACATTTACACAAATTATACAGTTCTTCATTACTTGAATTAATTTAATTCACCAGGACAATCTAAATATTAATAAGGATGTGATAAAAGAGGAAAAAATTAAAAGAAACAAGTCAGTTCATCTACTCTTGGTTCTCCTCTCAAATGGCTATAAATTCAATTCCTAGCAGAGGCCAGTTTCAAGGCAGAAGAATTAGGCCTCAAAGTTTTGCTTCCCAAGGTTTTCCACCAAGGAGGAGAAAAAGAAAAGCAATTACTACAGCCATCTGTCTGGCACAGCTTCTCCTCCTTCCCTGCTCTCTAGGGAGGCTCGCTGCAATGTGCTATCTAACCTTCAAGGGGAAAACCATTCAGTTATGCTTCATAATTCCTCATTCAAAAATGAAACGTGTTTGGGCTTCCCCACACACACTCTTATTCTGTGTCTCGCCCAGCTGTATGTGTTCCCACAGCAGGTCTGGAGGAGCTACACCAACAGCGGAAGATTAAAAGCAACAAAGAATATCCTCATGTTCTTTCCTCTCTTCTCTGAGCAGACACAAACTATTTTGCATGGTAACAGCAACTCATTGTTTCCAACAGTTCTGGAAAGACGACCTGCTGGAATGAGGGACTGGACCACACCGTGCAGATTGACACAGCAGTACCTGTTGCTCCATGAAGGCCAACCAAAGGCCACCAGCCACAACGGGACACTGGGGCTTCTTTGGTTTTTAGTGACTGAATGCTACAACTGCCTGGCCTTCTGTTGACTGCAGCAGAGGACAGCTTCAATCCCCCATCTGAAGTCACTACTCTTGGAATAATGGGTTACAAATTTCCAGAGCAAAGTTCATCTCTTCTTAATGGCAGCCTAATATGTAATTCACAGGGAAAGAAGACAGCTGGGAGTGAAAAAATTCTTTTCTAGAATAGTAGAATACATCAGCCTACTTCTACTTTGTGCAAGCTCAGTCAAAAATTATGCTCTGAGCTTTCTTAATTGTGGGTTTGGAGAAAAATCAGATTGCTGACATAATGGAAAAGGGCCAGACAGGGTTAAGCATGAGGCCAGATATTTCATTTTATGAACATGAAAGGACACCTCATTCTATGTGTTCTTATGCTTTTTAGGAAGTACCAAAAGGCAACACACAAATCCAGAGTTTGAAAGTTGCAGAATTCCTACAGTTCAGAACTTCTCCCAGGTCCTGAGTCTGCTTTGCTTGCCACCAACAACAGCTAAATCTAGCAGAACTACGTTAGATTTCAAGAATTAAACACACCAAGGAAACGAATTTGCATGTTTCACTAATAAGGTTTAAGCAAGCTAAAGGATTTGAAAATATGCTGTCCCACCAAAATTCCCAGTTCAAGTCTTTAAGCAAAACATTTCCCTTCCTGAAGGTCAAGGTTATTACATCAGAGAAAGAAGCTCTTGGTTTGGATTCCTTTTTCTATTTCTATTTATTTACTTTCTCACCATTTGTGCCCCCTGTTTACTCTCGGAAAAAGTTTGTTTATTCTCTCAGCCCAGGCAGACAAACAGTGAGGTCAGTTACTGATACAAGCTGCAGTGCTACAGATTGCTCTAAAGAGGAACTACAAACCCAGCTACAAACACAAAGGAAATCTCATCCTTTCTCTTGTTCTTCTGCACATTCCTGCCACCTCTTTTTTTGCTAACCCATGTTGAGTCAACTGAAAACTAAGCCAGGAATAAAGTTAATGTAAATAAGGTGAAGCAATCATTTCCTTAGTGGATCACTTCTGATCTGGGTTAGTTCTCTGCAAAGCTGCTTGAAGGGGACAAGTCCTGGTAATGCATAGGAAGGGTGGGGGGTGGAAAAGCCAGGACTACCCCTTCCAGGAGAGAATCAGACTTAGAAAGGCTTAAAATAAAAGCCAAAATGAAGCATAGGTGACTGGTGTCATCTTTTTTTTCAGATCAGTTTTTCACCGAGCACAACTAAAACCTACAAAAACTATTTGTTTAAATGCAATTTCTCTTATCATTAAAGCCAAGTCTCATAGCAAAGTTTGCTAGGCAACTTCCAAAGACTGAATATTCTTCTAAAATACTCAGTAATTCTTGTTCATGTTTGGAAGTATCCCTTTAAGTTGGTGGGGTCTTCGTTGTAACAGCAATCCACCTTTGTGTACGCTAAGGTAGTAGAAATCTGGACAAGCAAGTTTAGGAGCAATACTCTCCCCTGAGTGGTGCACTGCCAGTATGTTCTAATACCTTGAGAAGGGGACAGATTGAGGCCATGGTGTGGAAGGAATTGCCTTGCAAGCTTTCCCAAACAATTTTCATGAAAGGTTAGAAATGCACCTTTCTCTGAAGAGCTCAAAAACCTGTGAGTCTCACTGTCTACCTGGGCAGAAGCTGAACAGGTGCCTGATGTTATTTTCTGTCAGACAGCAGATCTGCTCTGAAGTTTTCTCCCATAATTACACTACAGCATGATCAGTATTTCCAAGGCATTCTGTGCAGCCTTATGATGGACGTACAGCTTTACCTGAGCCTGGCTCTGCAGGCACATTAAACTTTTCTGCTGATTTTAAGTCTTTCAGGGAAGACTGCTCAAATGACTTTGGATCACTGCATTTTTCAATTAATCTCATTTACTACATTTGATGCTCATTTTAACATAAAATTACAAGAGTAGAGAGGTCACAGATGAAAAGACCTGTTTAGAGGCTGTTTCTTCCTGTGTTCCAGGAGCGGTTACAGACTTTAATAAGTTGTTTTTACAGGCAGGCATAGTACCCTTTAGGAGTCTACTGAGGCTGACTTGGAAGGGAGAGAAAGGAGAGCTGTTCATATCAAAAACAGAAATCTTGCCCTCCCAACTGGAAATTTCTTCACTTTCAGTTTCTCGAGTAGGTCTGTTGGGCCACTGCAGTAAGCAGAAAAGAGCACACTAAAGATGCAAAGCCATTAACATTCATCTGGTCTTGAAGATTACTGAGTGAAAGATGCAAGAGAGGCTCAAAGCAGTCACTGGAGGCAACTCCAAAGGAGACAACTGAACATTGTCCAAGTAAGAAGGTAAGGACTACAGACAGGCCAAGCATCAAGGCAGCAGGGACACTGTGGAGAACTGTCATTCCCAGTTGTTTGCAGGTCCAACATTGCCACTACGTAAGAGTAAAATTTCCAGCTTAGCCTCATGATTGCAGCAGCCAGACTGCAAGGACTTTCTGAGGGCTTGTTTGCAGTGACTTTCAAGTCAGGTGTTCAGTGTGTTCCTTCTTCGCATTGGAAATGCAAGTGAACCACAGTTATTTTATATCCAAACCTGGATTTTCCCCAGGCTTTAGATCCAGCCTTCCAGGTGGTTGCTAAGTCAGCAGACCCCTCAAACATGTGCATAAGACAAAGTTAAGTCTATTTGCAGCTGCACTGAAACAAGAGGAAATGCTTGGAGTCCTGTTTTGTTAAACATTTAAATACATATTAATCTAAAATGGTAGCAGATGGCCAGAAAGTTCAGATACAGATGGGAAATCTGGGCCTGGGGAACCCCAAGATTCAGAAATAATGAAGTTGACAGCTCTCAATCAGATCTAGCTATAGTATAAAAATCAATCATTCACTTCTGTTTTGAATTGGCAAGCAGGCTACAGTCCCGGCAGGATGTGTCCCTGCAGCACATGCAGTTCTGCTGCTGCCGACATGCACCCTCTAGGCTTTATGTCAGCTTTCTAAGCCAATGTCAAAATATTTTGGAATATACTTCCTTGGATGAAGAACCAGATCTTGCAGCTTTTTCCATTTAACCACTTCTTCAAAAACAGTCCTGTTTGACTGGGATTTTTATGATTGTTTTTAAAGAAGTTGTCATAAAATTGATTGACAAATTAAAAAAAAATCAAAATCTTTCTTCTTTGTAGGTAAACTGTTGTTTTGATTTACTGTTGGTACATTCTGCAAAAATACATTGATGTTTACAAATTTATAGTCAAGGATTTCAATGACTACTTACTCTCAGAATGCACCATGCATTTATACACACATTTAGGAATTCTCAGTTATTAATCCCCACAAAAGCTAAATTTTACAAACTAATATAAAATTCTCAAAGCATTCTCCACTGTTCAGTTCAGGTGACTTCATATCCCAGCCTATTATGAAGATATTTCTTATATTTCTATAAAATCGTAAGAGATATGTAAGAAATTATTAACAACTCTTCACTCTACATTATGAATTATCCACAATCAGAAAAGATCTAAAGAAACACACCATACCACATCATTTGCTCAGCAAGACATTGCTTGATTTCACAGACCATGTGCTGGGAATATGGTGAGAGGATACTATATCCTACTATCCACAACACTGAAACTTCCCTACTAAAAGGCATTAAAGCCAAAGGTCTAATCTCAGCATTCAAGAAATAAATCCAGGTTTATAGAGGCATGGGGCAGCCTCTTGCCTAGTCCCTCAGTAGTAAAAACTTCTTGATAGTTTCTGATTTTTGCCAGAGAAAAGTTAATTCATCTTCTTCCCAAAATCTGTCCTTCTCAACAATGCTGGATTGCTAGAACACAAATTCCAGCTCAGAGAATAGAACAAAAGAACATTTCCATAATGTCATGTTAAAAACCATCATGAATAACAAAACCCACATGTGGCAAAACTGCAAAGCTAAAATACACTCACTACAATGCCTGGACACTGAGCTAACCAAGAGATACAGCAGACTGTACAGCAGACTTCATTCCTTTCTCCCAGAGCTTGCCAGCAGACAGCTTCATAGCTGAAACAGTATCTTAGAAAAATTCTAGCCACTGGCTCTGCCCTGAACTATTGCATCCAGCAAAATAACTTCAGAGCCTATTCACATAATTTCTGAGCTCAGGAGCTGGAGGACTGGTTGCTTGCTCATTGCTGAACAGAGGCCAGTTAGCTCAAAAATATGTCCCTGGTTACTGTCATTGGAGACAAACAGTGAGCCACAGCAGCCACCACTGCTGCCAGCAGCACTCTGAGTGTGTATCTTGGGGACAAATACTGCTCCCAGCCGACCCCTCTGCCCAAGACAGCTCCCAGCCACCCTCCTGCAGCCTTCTCCAAACTGTCACCACCAGCTCAGCTCGGATGCCCATTAGAAAAAGCAACAGAAAGACACTGCAAAGAGCGATGCCTTCCCTTCAGACACTCACAAACACATGCCCTCCCTGGTGAGGCAGCCTGGCTTCTCGGCAGTCCTGCTGTGGCAGTGAGTTCACCCGAGACAGAGGGGAGGGATGGAGAGAGGCAGCACTCTCTGGAAGCAATCCTGGATCCAACCAACAGTGCACCAAAAAGCTGACGCTCTCCTGGAGTCTGCACAAATTGCTTAGTAACAGCTTCAAGACAAACCACAGCAGAGACCTCTGACTTGCACCATGCCCAGGCTTTAACCCTGCCCAAGGTACAGCTGCCTCTTCCTGCCTGGGCAGCTCTCCACTCAAGCCCTTGGACACTCTGGAGGCATTCACAGCTTGGCACAAACAATAAAGGTACAGCCCAACAAGCAACAAAGCAGATTCACTTGCTCAGACTAAGGCATGGAAGGGGCTTTCATTAAAATAACTTTAAATAGTAGAGTATTCAGAGCCAAGGGAAACCAGCAGTGCTGCTGTGAATTGCTGTCTTGGAGTAGTATCCTGAAGGCACACCCACACACCAGAACATACTGCTGTCATTTAAAGACAAAGTAGAAGACCGCACGAGACCTGTGAATTTGGTAGGAAACATGATCCCAGGTTTTGAACAAGGGAGTGATCACTCTTACGTGTTTAGTTCAACAAATACTTCAGGACACAAATTTTCAGTGCATGAACAGAGTACATGTGTGGCTTAATGAAGGTAACATCACACCTATAGCAGTCTGAAGCAATACTGAGAAGCAATACTTTAACATTTGGTTAATTGATAAAATGTACTGTCCTTTACTGCAACAAACCCCAGCAGCTCAGTAGCTTTAGATACAGGTCAGTTTTTACCTAGGGTACAGTAGCTGTCCCCTAGGATGTGTGATGCAACGGTAACATCTTGTTTGTTCTGTATGTCCTGCCATCAGTCAGGCTCAAAAAAGGTAAGGAAAAGATAAGGAAATTGAGGCACAGGGAGAGGAATCCAGGTCACCAGTCAACCTCAGTTCTCCCCAGCTGTAAATTGAGGAGCAGACCTGTTTGTACAGACAGGCTACTGGACAGGGGATCTGTCTTAAGGATAATACACCCAGTGTTTCCATCCTTCTCCCATCAGCCAACCAACACAAACTATGATAATGCTTATAGTATAGCATGAGAAAACTAACCAGATTTTCGACGTAGTTACAAATAAATGCCAAGTCTAAGTAGAGCATCACCATGCTTGGTACAAGACACACATGAAAGCTTACGACACCTGTAGCATTACAGACAGACTACTTGGTGGATAAAGGCAGATTAGGAGAGTGGCAAGATGCACAGATTTTACATTGCATTTCCTTTCCCAAGCCTCCCCTACACTGCCTGCCAAACAAGTGAATTCACCAGCTGTAGCAGGTGTGTCATGTTACTCTCTGCTGCCCGTACCAGTATAAATGTCCATGTATAACCAATGTGCAAAATCTGTCTCCCATTCCAGACACCTTTTGCTCTCCTGGGAGCTTCCATTCCAGCTCTGCTTGTGCAGAGCAAACAGACCATGGCCCCGATACCCACTGAGCCCAGCTCAGCTCCGGGGAAGCCCAAACAGCAGCAGAGCCCGTGCACAGCTGGGTCCCCAGTCAGGGCTGGGATCGCACACTGCTCTCTCCCGACACCACCCATCACCTTCCTGCTGGGTTGGCTTCCCTAAGAGCACAGAGGGACAAGCTCCAAAGTGTTACAGACAAGTGTCACATCTGTCCCAGTAGCTGATAAATGTGCCAGATGATTACAGTCTAAGAATCACTTCAGCTCTGTGTGTAGAATTGCTGCAGAAGCAGCAGACCCAGCTGTGGAGTTAGAAGATTAAATGTGGATTCTGGATATAAGGACAGGAATGAACTCACCACAGCAGTGGTACCAAGAAATCCCTCTCAGTCCACTACATTCTCATCAAGCAGCACTTCAAGTTTCATAAGATAAATTTACACGTCAGACATGTTTTCATTTGGGTAATTAGTCAGACAATTTCAGCATGCATCTGCAAAATGTCTTTGACAAGCTGAAAAGGTTTAGTTGTGCCTCTCTCAGCAGAACAGTATTTTGTACTATCCAAATATTGTCCCACCAGCATACAGCATATAGTATATGCTAATAGGGATGTTTCAGTTTTTGTTACTGGTAAGCAACTGCACTACATATTTAAGTTTACTTTTTAAAAAAAAATATTCAAGGATGTGATCCTCTCTGGCTGCAATACACCTCAGTTTCATTGAAATAACTTGCACCATGTGAGCATTTGTCTCCACATGTGCATGTGTTCATACCTGTGGGTGTGGGCCTCAAAAAGCATGACAAGGAATGGCTCATACCCAAGTGCTTCGAACTCAGAGATCATCTTCCCAGATTCTTGCACTGCAGGACCAGGGAGAACCACTAGGTTCATTGTGTTTGACTTGTTGAACACACAAGATGTTCATGGAAATTGGATTAAACCAGCATTTTAGAAAGCTCTTTAATCTTATGTTAAAGACTTCAGGCAACTGCAAATCCACTGTTTCCGCTAGAGCTGGCCTAACACAAAGAAACTGGCTTGTTTTTCAAAGCCCCCACTTTAACTTACAGCCCATTGATTTTTATTGCAGTTTGGACTGGAAAATTTAAGTTATCCCAAATTTCATCCATTCTCTGACAGATGTCACTTCTTGGGTGTAGTGGTAAAGTCAAGGGAAAATGGAACAGAGTATCCCCTTCCTTTACCTCTTCCAATCTCATCTCAGCAAATGATGCCCTTACGAATTAACAGTATCCCAGTTTCAAAATTGGGTCTTCACTCCTGTAGGCCTCCTCAGAGGTCCCCCCAGAAGCACACTGTCTCAAGGTAGCAACTCAGGAATTTAGACAAGTAGCCTGAACTAAGCAATCCCCAGTTTAATGACTCACAGGAACAGGTTCTGAATATGAATAAGGCATTGACTCTGTGCAGAACAAAGATGCTGAGATATTCTGGTACAGAAAAAGGTGGGAAAAAATGCTTGGTCAATAATTCTTTTCTGTTGTAAAAGCCTGGAGGATTTTTTCCCCCCCTGAAAAATGGAATTAACTAATAGGATCAGAAATTTGTGCAACAAGACACTTGGCATAGTGCAAATATTTATATACAGCTGGGCTGCTCCAACCAAGCTTTATTATCATTCTTTTATACTTGATGTATATGATGAAATATATTAAGTATTTCTAGTAGATAATGTGCAGGTGGTGGAGAAGGAAAGTCCTTATCTTAGAAACGTCACTGGGCAGGCTAATCCACAGCAAGATTCAGGTAATAAAGCAGCAGCACAATTTGTATAAAATATCAATATTTTAGCACAGCAGATTTGGGTCTTTAAGCGAGGCTTGAAGCAGCAGAACTGGCTGAAATTGGGGAATAAGCTCCATGGGCATAACTAGGGTGAGAGCTCTGCACAGGCGCTCTCCAATCTCCCAGCATATTCAGCACCATTTTCCCCTGAAATCTTCTCCCCAGACAGTTTACACTACAATTTAGGTAATAAAAAAAAGCAAACTGCACTATTATATTGTGGTAATAAGTCCCACAAGTTAACAAAACATTGCCAATTATAGCAATCTGTCTATCCATGTTAATGTTTTTCCATTTCGCTGAGTTGTTTCTTGTTCTGGTATCATGGGAGAAAGGGAAAAACATAAATACCCACAAGGCCTCTGCTATAATTTGCCCTCTGAGAATTTGGACTCTTGATCTTTTCAGTACAACATCACTCTCAAAATTCTTATAAATGGAAATCAAGCTGTGCCTTCCTTATTTCCCTTATAATTGTCTGGACTTTTCTGATTAGGTAAACAGGGTTTTAGTATTTCTCCTCCACAGCAGAGCATGCTGCATATGAATGGGAACCGGTGAAAAGAAACACAAGCATCTAAGATAATCATCTTTTCTTAGAAAAACCTCTGTGGAAACCAGAATATTTTATTTCAGCTATTTTATATGCAGTGAGAGCCAGCTGAAAAAAGTTATCCCAGGTCCCCTAGGTAGCATTTTATATCAAAGAGGAGAAGAAATACTGAATGTAAATACAACAAGAACAACTTTGAGCAATGCACAAGGAGGCACTGTGACTGAGACTCAAGGGATTTAGAAATACCTTCCACTTATACTGCAGATTTTGGTCTTCACATGAAATAGTCGCTTTCTCCAGTAACCAACACCTTTGTGGAAAGGTCAGTCATTTGGGAAAGGAAAGCATTTCTCATTTATTTTACTATTAAAGGTGGAGAAGCTCCAAAAAGTCCAAGAAATTTCAGCCCAATTTATTTCAGATGGGATTTCCTTCCAGAGATAGCACCATAATTCCTTAACTGCTCCAGTACTTCAGTCCCTTTTTCTCCCTGAACAGATGGATCTGAAGAATTGCTTTTCAACTCCAGCAGTAAGAGAGACACAGCAGCAGGACTAAGAACAAGCTCCTATGATTGCTGGACAGGCAAAACTGCAGCATTCCTCTGTCCTACAGAGGACAAAAGCAGAAATACTGATAGCACAACAGGTCCCCATCCTACTGGCAAAGAGGCTCTTGCCTGGTTTTGCAGTAACAGCAAAATCCTGAATAGCCTCAGTAATGAACTGCATATTCCTTAGTGTCTGCAGATTCACCATCCTGATTTATGCAGCCACCAGCCTTGAGCACAGATGAAAAATACACATTTATTCCCCTAAAAATATATAATCTGCTGGCAGCCTCAAGCTCCACAGCATGCAGAGACATAATCATAGCCAGTACAGGATCATTCATCCATGCAAAGCCCCTGTAGGTGTGTGATCCCATTGGCGGACTTGAGCATCACAACAAGGCAGGCTAATTAGGAGCATCTGAGGACAAAGGGGCCAGTTTGGCAGGAGGTGTCCTCAAACATTGAAGATGTTCACCAGCAGCTGGGTGACATAAATAGTCGGGTCAGTGCTGAAAAGACACATGAGCCGCTGTCCAAGAATGATGTATTTAATGACATGAGGCTATGCTTTGCTTTCAGCTTCACTATGATTAGTGAGGAACTGAGAGCACTCCAACAAGCATCAGCCCTGGACTGGAGTCCCTGCCACATCTCTTGCCTGACTTCCTGGGGACTCCTTCCCTTTGGTTCTCACAGCTGTTCTATAACCAGCACCTTGGAGCTGCAGCTCCCAGAGAGTCTCAAGGTCACATAGTGGTACTCAAAATAGCACCGTTTGTACACCAGACCCCAGAGGGCCCTTCAGCACCTGTAGGTAGCTCATATAGCCTGTGCAGGGAGCCAGGGCTGTGGAGCTCTCAGCAGGCATCACGTGGCCATAAGGAAACTGCCCTTCAGCTGGCCTCTCACAGCAGCACTTTCTTTTCATAAGCATTCACTATTTTCCTCTCTTTGCCTGAACAGGAGCCTACAACCACACTTCTAACCACTCATTAGAAGAAATCACATTGATTCAAAGAAATCCTTGAAACTTGCATGATCCAGGAACTGGAACAGTTTGGCACAGCACTACTTGCTGAGGGGTACTGCTGATGAAAGGCAGGTAATGTGCAGTGCACGCCACTGCAACTATGTGGTCTCTATTTCTGCTATAGTTACCTGCATACCTTCCACCTCTTCTCATGATATTTAATACACAAGGTAAAATTGCCACAGAATATTCACAGGGCTCCACAGACATGGTCTGTATGTGTGTCTCAGGAATGGACAATGTGAAAATTGCTTCATATTTCGGAGCACTTGAAGTAGTGAATAAACATCAGCCAATAAGACCTCAGCAACACTCCAATTGGATCTTTAAATTGCAGAAAGGGTGCCCCCCTAAGTGAAGGTAAGTCAGAACATGCCACAGCGATCGTCCATGGCCACTACGTTCAGAGAAAGTCAGCCTGAGAAAAAGGCACACATCCCTAGAGTTTATCAATGACTCTTTGTTTGTAGGACTTAGCAAGATGGGGCAGACAGGATCCAAGTTCTCTGGGACACATCATCTTTCTTCCTCTGTGTTTATGCAGCACAGATAACTAAGGGAAACTGATCTAGTCATCAAACTAGTCATATGAATATCATAACTACATTATCAGGATCCACTTTTTATGGAGGCAGATAATTCCCATGCCTATTTTACAGATAAGAAAACACAGGCCAAAAAACTCCACGATGAACACAGGGTCAGAGTCAGTTCAGAGCAGAAGAAAAGAACCCAGGCAGTGCTGTTATAAACTCTTGTGCCACCTTGCCAGTTCCTTAGCCCCCTTACAATTTTGTCAGCACACACAGTTGCCTTGGTGTGTTCTCACAGCTCACACAGTTTCCACACCTGCAGCTGAAGGCACCTTGTCCTCAGCAATAACTGAACTTCTGCCCCTCTGGCAGCTTGACTGGCAGAATTTAATACTAAAGCAGCAAAGATGTTTTCTGCCTCACAGAATGACAACAGGCTCAGGCTGATCTGACATGCTATCTGTTCTCCAGCAAAAAATTATTTTCCAAGGGATTTCTGCCCATAATACTATACCAGGTAGTGTCTCAACATGAAAGGCAGAGAAGGTGTTTCCCTGGGAACAGTAACCATGGCAAAGCCCTTACCAGTCTCTTCCCCTCTCTACTACAGGAAGAAAAAGAACAGCAGATGCCTGAGCTCTGCCTCCAACAGGTCCACAGGGCCACAAAGTCATAAGCAACCGGATCAAACATTCAGGAAGGAACTTCAATGAATGAATTCTGCTGTCTTTTACTGGGATACCAGACATTTCTACCCTGCTGTGTTGAACTCAGAATGCCTCAGTACAAAGAGTGAAACTGGAAACATCAGTGTTACTGAAAGGTCAGCCAAATACAACAATGCATAGGTAGGCACTGAGCCCAAAGATCAGCATGGATGGATCACCCACAGAAGCAGAGGTACAATGGACTGGCTTTGCAGTTTTCAAACCCTGATACTGTGCATTAGAGCCCTATTAAAGAAAGCATCTGAAAACCCCAGTTTGTAAGCAGTGGCTGCAGCCGATACTCTGCTTCTGGTTCACCTCTTTTTCTGCAGAATATTCTCGATTTACCAGATTGAATGCAACTCTCTTTGCTGAAGAGCTAATTAAATCATAATAAACAATTCAACTTCCAAGTACAATCATATTGCATGCTTTTGCGAATCTTTTAATCATGTACTAGTGAACACAGTAAACCTCAAATCCATAAATTTATAACAAGTATTTATTCAAGTTAACAGAGCAAATAGAAGGGGGTCTTTGAAAAAGCTTCCTCTCAATGACACTGAGAAAAAGTGCTCTATGATTCAGCAATCTTGATATGTGACTAGACAGTCAACAGCCTAAATTTCAACTACATCACTCCACAGTTAACATACAGTTAGCACAAATTGCCAGGAGACCCATACCTTATACTAGTAACCCCCTGAGAGTGAAATACTGCCCTGCATCTGGGCTGACTCACACAGAGCACCAAAAGCTCCATTGTGCAACTTTCCGAATACAGTGAAACCAGAATCTTTACAGAGAGAAAGATACTGACCTTCTATGTAGTAATTTAGGAGCACAGGGTGACAGGCTCAACTGGGTCATGACACCCACTGTTTCAGCTCTTTACATTAATTTTAAAAAAGTATTTTCCATGTACAGCAGATACTTGCCCCTGACATATACAGATAACTCAGTGTTTAACACGTGAGTGAAATAAATATTTATTCAGAATTAGTCTAACATTCATTTTAGCCTCCTTTAGGTCAAATCACTGCAAATATCCCAGAAATATACAGCCAAGTCAAATGCTGCAGTCACACCTGAGTTAATATCCAAATCCAGCCAGTTGCCTTTATTTATCACCGACTCCTCAGAGAAAGCATTAAGAATAAAATCTTTTTGCAAATTGCCTGGGGATGCAATGCAATTACCACTGAGAGAAGATGCTATTTTATTTAAAGATGCTGCACATACCTTTCTTTGCCATGCGCTCCAGTCTAAGGCATCCTCCTATAAAATCATGATAAGATTGCATTTCTCCTTCTGTTATCCGGACAGCAGTGAAAGGCAGATTCCTGGGTACTTGTTGTCCACATTTCCGACATCGAGAAGCCATTGCCACAGCTCAGGAGACTCTTGTCAGGAATCTGCTCTCTGTTTGCTGGAATCCAGCCTGATTCTTCAGCCGTCAGTCCAGCCTGGTGACTTTATCCCACTTAGTTCATTCAAGGTCACCCTTGCCAGCAGGATGTTCACCATTGCAATTGGCTAAGACTTTTATAAGCTTACTGACTGTGTTTGTTTCTCCCTCCTTGCTTTCAATATCAGTTTACTTTAATCTCTCATTCAGAATGAAAGCTGTGAACCTCAGCACAGCCTATGCCCTGAAAGGCTTCCTTATCATTAATTTAAAGCTGTCTTATAAGTAACAATGAAGAGACAAGATCCCAGAAGCACATTGTGAGATCACAGAATGACTGTTAAGGAACATGCCATATATGTTCACAAAGATTTTTTCTTTGAGAAAAGGCTTTTCTTCATGATTTTTGGTCCGTTTCAGGCTTATGATTTTATGATTTTTCATCTCTGAGAATGGATTTTTTTACTTCTGCATTTCGGCTTGGACGGTGCAAGGAGACTGCTCTGCAGAACTGCTCAACCAATTACTCACATGTCTGGCAGTGGCACTGGGAAGCTGCAACTGTACAGAAAAGCCCTCTGCTGCTGTGCACAGTCCCTGCTCATAAGATCTGATAATCGAAATGAACAGAGTAGCTAATGGAGGACAAGGGAAATATTGCTGCCAGTCACGGTCTGCTAGCTGTGCAACCCCCTGGCTAATTTTTTAAACAAAGAAGTTGGGTCCATCAGTTAAGACACCAAAATCAGAGATTTGAAACACGCATTTAGAAATCCCCCTTTGAAGGGGCTGGATATTTAAGTTGACTTTTTTTCCCTTTTAACAATTACTATAATACAAATCACTGGTTAGAGAGCCTTAGGAAGAAACTAGTTCTGGGGGGAACTGAGTGCAGAGAGCACTCAATCCTGATACAGTGAATTAAAAAGGAACTTTCCCTAGGATTGTCAGGGGACTGCACAGAAAATTCATAACAGGCACAAGGCCAGCACTGGTGACAGTGCAAAGAATACAATGAGAACCCAATGAATCAGGGCTCAGCTGCCACCCAGAGCTCAACTGCAGTGACTTGAGCACAAGAACAAGTTTCCTGCAAGGATCTCAAACGCAGATTGAGAACCTTGGCCTTCCTCTGCCTCAGTTACTAACACCTGTTGGTACTTTACATAGTGCCAGAACATGCAGTGCTGTTCAGCTCATGGCCTGCTCAGATCACAGCTGATCCCTAGACATGGAGTGGGAAAGCAGAAGGCTAATTAATCCAAATCAGAGAATGACCTAGAAGGGACAAAGATGTTCAGGAGAAAAAAGCCACCTATAGTGCCATTACTAAAATAATGAATAACTGTCTGGACCACATTGAATGTCTGTAACTGAAATATACAGATATCAACTCACCTACCACTACTTCTTTCCCATTCCACAAACTTGCAGCTTCTCTCCTGTCAGCTCTGCTGCCTCAGCCACACAGAGAGAGCTGTTCAAGCTTCCTAACCCAGCACACACAAACTGACCATGTAGTCAAACAGCTACCAGACTTGAGAACTGAGTCTCAGAACCACTTCTTTTGATGAAATGAAGCTATAAAGGACATTTCCACTCTTAAAGGTAAAAGATTTTACTACCCTAACCCTCAAATTTTCTATGTGGCATGAAGTTGTTCACTCTCCTGGTCTTTGCATTTGCCAAGACCCTGCCTGGAAAGTGAGGACATTGATGTACTGAGCTGCTGAATAACCTGATTCATTAGCATTTGTAAAATATTTATTAGAGATTCCATAGAGAAATCCCATGGGGACAGCAATATTTTACAGATAGGGAGAGCAGTGGCACAGAAGGCAGAATTAATTTGTAGAAAACTGTCATCATGAGATAAGAAAACTAGAAACACAACCCTGCAGTTTTATCTTTAAATATTTCCTCCCTCTTTTCTTTCATTACAGGGGCTCAAGGTGTCCTTCCTTACACAGGCAAACATGATATACCTTGGAAAATAAACTTTTCTGACAATATATTCATGTCTGACATACACAGAATAATTTCACTTCAACCTTGCACACAAACAATGAAGGAGAATGCAGCATTTGTGGCAATACACCTGTGTCTGCCACCCTCCCCTGTGTACGCTGCTCCCCACGAGTGTCCACATGGCTTAGCAACATGAGGATCTGTGACATGCTGCGTTCCAAGGGGGAGACTTGATGCTGGAAGTGGATACAACAAGAAATCTGCCCTAGGTGTGAGTTTTGGAAATGCAGGTAGCCACACAGCACGCAACAGGAAAACTGTCCAAAATAATTTCCCAGTCTTTCCCTAGAAACCCTGATCCATTACAATGCTAAATACAAACCTCTGCTGCCTGGAGGTACCACTCCCATCACCCAGCTCCAGACACAAAAATAAGCTGACTGAAGCTGCTACACATTTAGCAACAAGGCACGTGAGGGTTACCTCAGGGACTGAGTGCTGTGATGCAAGGGCTGGGATGGATGGTCAGAAGGATCTGTTTATTCTCCTGTAAGTTTCATTGCATTCCCATTCAAAACTGGGCTAGCTTCTCCTGATATGTATGGAAAACCTCTGACATGGGAGCACTGAGGTCTGCCCTGTTTCCTACCACAAAATGACCTCTTCCATACTGCTCTCACAGTATCTGCGCAGGAGCTGCAGCAAGGGCTGGCCCGCAGGAATTCTTTTATGTAACATGTTACCAAACACACACTCAGTGTGGCTGATGGAGAATTCGCAATTTTCATCCATTATCTAAAAGGTATCAGTCTGACTGAAAGCAAGTTACTGCACTTTGCATGCGGAAGGTTGAAGTGCAGGGAACAGGCACAGAAAATGGTAGGCATACTTCTTTAGATTTTCTCCATAATAACACAGAATGGAAGGGCATTACCTTACTGTTGCTCCAGACAGCCATAGCAAAATATTTGAAAAATGCAAGGAAGAGGACATTTTCTGCTCATGAATTGCCAGCATTGCCTAGCAACATCATCTGGTTGGTCTGTCAATGAATAAGCAAGTAAATAAATGCAAGAAAGTGTCATCAGAAATAAAAAACAAAACAAAACAAGAAAACCCTACCCCACAAACCATGACCCAGATACTCTCAGATGCCATTACCCAAAACAGCCTGCAGAACTGCACTAGTTCCTAGTTTCATTAAAAGTACCAGTTCACCTTGGAACTGATGCTTGCTGGAAAGTGTTGGCTGCCATGACTGTGTGGCCAGAGGATGGCAACAAATTTAAAGCCAGCTCAGTTAAATCAGTTTAAGCCCCATATCTCTTCTCATGAAACAAGATACTGCTGCCTCAAAAAGCAGTGCTGTGATGGCTGGTGTCACTGTTAAACACGAAACATGCAACAAATACATTGGATCTTGGTGCTGAGCCCAAGGGACATAATTTCCTGTGAAGAGTAAAGATTTGTGTTTGGGAACAGCATTTATGTGTCAGAGGAAGGAGGAAGAGAAGTCTGCTTCTGCTGCATGTGTAAATGAGGCAGTTAGAAAACACTGTAAACACTCCCTGTTCGCAACTTAACGCGCACAGTCATTAAAGCAATTGAGGGGAAACAGGAATCACTTTTCCATCACAGCCTTCTAAGAACCATTAAGAAAGTTCAGTGTAGAAGAGATTGAAGAAATTACCTCTCTTATCTATGAACATTTTTAAAATGACAAAACATAAAAAGCCAACAGCGAAAGATATCTTATTTATTCATGAAGACCAGCAGCTCCCCCCACCTATGTGCTTGGTATTCCACAAATCTAAGAAATAAGTAATCTAAATCCAGTGCCACTATAAAGACTGATACACGTAGAAGCCAAGAAAACAATCTGTATTTCCTTCCTGAAACCCCAGCTTCACATTTTCCTATTTCATATGTGATGTTTTATCTGATGTTTGAACTAATCTTTGACAGCTATGTTGAAACACATTTTCATTTTGCATATACCTCCATAACCTTCCTTTTCTCATTACCCAGATCATGAATCTGGTAAACCATGAGGCATTTCAGCAGTTTGACACAAAGGTTTATTTTCAGAGCACTCTTGGTGCTGTTACAGGTAACATCCATTCCAGTGTTCAGCTAGGAAATAGAAACTGGTCTTTTTTATTAACTTCCATTTATTTCCTTCCAACTAATAAAAAGCAGATCAGGACTTCCTCTCCCTCATTTTTTAATAAAAGGCTACATCTCAGGCACTGTTTTAAGCCCCAAGGAGTTAAAGGGACAAGCAGAAGAAAAAACATCTCTGTTCTTGAAATTACTTTTAGCTTACAGCACTGCTGCTACTGCAACATGCAGTTCCTGCACTAGAAGGCACTAATTCCAGTGCCATATGGCTTCAGAATCTCATTACACTGATCTGCTTAAAGTGATTTCTTAACAGACAAGCAAAACATTTTTGGTCACCTTCAGTAGAGGGAAACAACAATTCTGCCACTGTTGACGCACAAACTCCCACGCAAACTGCCAAAAGCAGGAGTGAGTAGTGAAGATCAAAGGACAACCTTAGCCAAAGAACTTTTGTTGTCATCTCAAAGCTGTGTAGACATCAAGGTTATTCAAGGACCATCACTATCATTAAAAAAAAAAAAATCCAAAACAAATAAACAAAAATGCACACAAAAAGAAACCCCCATGCCAATGCCATCACTGTTGAATTAGATAAGATTCTCAGGAGATCAGATGAGCAGAATCTTCATAGACCAAGCAGTGGGCACGAATTGCTGCTGCACCTGCTGGGTTTATTTTACCTGGCTCTCTTGACCTCTGCAACTAAGAGCAGATCACCAAGAACAGAAGGCATTGCTGTTCTGCTAGACCTCTGCTTGGCAAGATAAACAGATTCCCAGAGTTACCAATCTGTAGCTGGCACAAGGGTAAAGAGCAGCTGGATCCAGGGTTTAGGCTTGGATGCAAAGTTATTCTAATCTTGATCATGAAAATGCTTAAGGACCTAAGTGAGACAGAGAGCTTTTCTGAAAAATCCTACCCAAAACATATATGGCTCTTCGCTTAAAGTCAGGAAAATAAACTGAACGACAAGTAAATGCAAGAGAAACATATGAGAAAGACATTGGGTAACCCAGAGAAGGTTGTGATCTACAAAACCCAGCATATCAGATCCCCATTCTCCAGCACTCTTAAACTGCATCACCAACGCAGCGTTAGTGCATAGGCACAGTCTTTGTGTCATGGCCCTCCAGCAGCACCAGGAGTGCTGGAAAGGGTGGACTCTGGACATTAAGAAGGGAACATGTTTTCTCCTCTCTGTACTCTGTCACTGACACACTGAGTCAACCTCCAGAACATGGAAACCCGACCCTTGCTTTCATGCAGAGCACTACACTGGATTCACTGCACTATTCCTCTTTCTTTCCCGTTCACCTTTTTCTCCCTGCAACAAACCTCTGGAGCACTTCCAGTGCAGAACAGCTGCTGGATCTGTGCAGCCAAGACCACCAGGACAGCTTCTTTCCCTGAGGAGCAGCTGGACACATTCCCTGATGGAAGCAGCATTTTTTTTTTTTTTTTTTGCTTGCAATTCATAACTTGAAGCACATAAAGGAGAAACCAGAAAGACACAGGGATAAAAATAGCATCTGTGAGTATCACAAGGGTGGTTGAATCTCCAGGCTTTTGGACACATGCCAAATGTTAGCTGAACAGAAAGAAAGAGCTTCTCACATTACAAAGTACAGTAAAGGCATTTCCAATATTTTCTTGCCATCTCTCAAGCACTCAACATCAGTTACCACAAGGGGTAAGAGATTGCACTTTAGGGACTCTTGATTTTTCCCTGTTCACATGTCTGTGCACTGAGGTTCACTCAGTCATTCTGTGCAGTCCACAAGGAAAAAGAAGCTCTTCTAGAGACTTTCCTATACACCTCTTTGCCTGACTGGGCTCCCAGCTGGCAGATTCACATCAAACACACTCCTTTAACATCCCCAGGGCAAGGCACATGTTCATAGGGAACATAATTCCTAGGGAACTGAGGATAAAATCAGTCAAAGAGGAGTTACTCCCTCTTCTCTGGCAATTGTGAAGTAGACTTCCTATTTTTCCCCAGGCCAGAACTGCTGTCAGAAAGCAGAGGTCTGTCCTGAAGGACCTGTCCACACAGTCATTTCTCTGTGCTGAGCACCAGCAAATGAGAGGCTGGAACACTCTCCTCTGTGTGCATCCACGAGTGAAACCACACAGGGCAGCTGGATGCTTGCACACAGCTACACCCAGGTAACAGGAACTTATCCTGCTCAGTACATAATACTGCAGAGCTGTTCCTTCCTCATATCCACCCACAGCCTGAACCCCTGCACCATTCCCACCCCAATTTATCCACCCCAGCTTTTGTCTCTAAGCCATCAGCTGTAACAGATTTAAGGTTCTAGAAAGACACAATCTACAGGCACAGGCCACCAAAGCCTGGTGTGAAACAGAAAAATTCAGGTATGGATAACCTACTAACTTGTGCACCAGTGTGTACCATGTGTGCACTTCCTTTACCTCTCCCCACCTGCAGCACTGCATCACACTCCAGGCACAGCAACGCAAGACATTGCCTCAGCACACACAACCACACCCCCACAGTCCTCTTCCTCTCCTCCTCAGCCAGCACCATTACTGAGTTTTGTCACCATACTCAATCCTGAATATGTAAATAGGATAAATTTACAGGAAACCAAAAGTTTCAATCCTTTGTCAAAATCAGGCAAGAGCTGCTAAAATTATATGGAAGAGGGCCAGCTGGGACAGAAAAAGCATGAGCATGAAAGCCTCATTTCCTTTCATACCAAGACTAAAATGATTCATGGATCTATATTAACAGTCAAGTATGCCCACACAGTAAAAAAAGACACGTGTAAGTCAGCTTCAGGTGCAGAAACAATATAGAGCTGCATCTGAGAGAACTTCTCCTACAAGAGATAGCACAAGGGTTTCTCTGCAACATTACATTAACGCACAAAGACCTTCCCTGTCAACTCCAAGTGTCCCACTATCAGCATTCATGTTCTGGGATGTGCTGAGCACTGTCTGCACAAGGTTACATCTCCAGCGCACATGAAATAAAGACAGTGCTTTGACTTCAACAGCACCACGGACTTAAATTGCCTAAAGCTGAGTGGTGCAGTGTTCTGATGAGATAAGAAATTGCTCTTTAGTCTGTCAGGAAACCCCATTGCAAATGCTTTCTGCTGACCAGCACAGATTAATTTAATAAAACGTATCTAAATCCCACAACCCTTTACAGACCTTAGTCCCAGTAGGCGTAAGTTCACTTCATGGCATGTAGCATTAAATAATGCTTTGTACTTCCCAGTGATTCTCAGCTGAGCACTCTGGCACCACAGAGAAATTGTTATTCCCATGAAATGGACTATTTCCTTTCTAATTGCCAATAAAAGGATACCATTTAAGAATACTATTTTTGCTTAGATATATCTGAGTATGCATGTGAGAACTATTTGAAGAAGGCTTGTGGGGGAAGGAATAATTTCACCTAAAGTTTTGCCACAAAAAAGCCTATAAAGGGGGAGGAATGTGCTAAAAGCATATATCCACACATCTTCCACTGTCTTGAGAGCCCTTTGAATTGGCTTAACAGTAGTTTCACCCTCTCTTTAACCACTTCTTTGGTGCTCCTTTTTAGCATAAGTGCACATAATTCTACACAATATTTTCATGTGTCTTGTTTAAATATACTTGCTTCAAGAATACCAATCAATTGTAAAACAAACAAAAAAAGGTCAATATTTTTAATCGTATCAGCATTGCAAGAACCCACCAATGAACTTTAAAATCCCAATACAAATAGTGAAGCATAACGAAAAAATTCTTCAGCTGGGAACTGAATCCCAAGGTATTCATACAGTTTGTCTAAGATAATTGCAATTACTACAGAAAAGCTGGAAAGTAAAGAAATATCTATGAACATACTAGGAAATATCCCTTTCTTGGTTGCAGCCTTAAACATGGCACATAGAGGCTTTCTCAATGTTATTTCATACCATTTGTAGATATCCCCATCTTTTCAACACTGAATTTAAAACAGAGTTTTGCTTGTTAAGATTTTGCAGTTTTTTGGTTTTGTCAGTCTAATTACTATTATGCACACATTCAGGGTCAGCAAGTCTCAGAGTGAAGGCTGCTGAACTGAAACTACTAAGAATGAACAAATTGGGTAAAATAAAAACAAAATGCTAACAAGGAGTTTTAAAATCAGGCTTCGTGACTGATCCCAAATATCAGTACTGGCAGCAGACATGGCAGGTATTTTAGAGCATGTGGGCTCTATTAAGAAAATATTTTGCATTTGGCAGCAGCATGGAGTCAGGGTCCTGAGAACACCAGTCAGCCTGAACTGCCAGAGCATCCTCACTTGAGGCTCCCACCAACACACCCTCCACCCAATGCTTCAGCTACTGCCTTTAAGAGGGTCCCCACTCCCTTCCCCTTATGCTGTAAGTGATGCTGTTTTCTCTGCTGTTCCTGACCTGCAGTTTAGACTTGTTAGATTCATTTAGACCTGATATATCATTTGAATGTCTCCATCTTTGCTCAGGTATTGTAGGACAACTCTCTAGGGGGTAAGAATGAACATACTAATGCAGGTCTTATTTTTCTGTAAGGTATATTCCTAGGCTTTGTACTTTCTGGCATATGTTTAAGACTTTTAATAACTTCTGTAGTGTTTAATTAACTTATCAAACTCACAATAGATTCTCATACTTGCTGAAAGAGAATCTGTTATAAAATTAAACTTTCCTATATTTTCTTCAGATTAAAACAAATGGATGTGCTTTCTCCTAAATAGGAAAATGGGTTTTACGTAAAACTTAACCTATTGTTCCTAACAAGATCAAGAATAACACACATGTAGTCAAGTGATGTCCTCCTATAGTATAACCCAGTTTGGATGAAAAGCTTAGATAGAGAACCCCAATTTTCAAAAGTTCAGCCCCCATCTCACAGGCTATTTATCTCTAGAGACCCCGGCTCCCTCCGAATTCGCTCTGTCGGTACTTCGCATGTGATGCTGCTGCCGCAGGAGCGGGGAGATGCGCCGGGCCTGCGGGGCTTGGGCAGTGAATGGTTCCCCCTCCCGCGCCCTCCAGCGGCTCCTCCGGAAACAGGAGGCGCTGGGAGCGCCTGGATGTCTGACATCACCTGCATGTCTCCGGCAACCGAGAGCAGCTCCTGGGTACCAAACCCGGCAGGGCTACAACATGTCCTGGAGAAGGGGCTTGAAGCAGAGAGGCTTATCGGCCCAAGTCTGTATCCTCCCGCCTCTCAGCTGATCCGAGAAAGGTCTGACCCTATCCTTGACGGCCTGGGGCAGTGGAAATCGCAGTGCCAAACGGCGCTGCTGTGCCCTCTGCTGCCCTTTCCCCCGCGGCGGATGAGGCTGCTCTGGCACAGCTGCTCCCCGAGACCCTCACACTCACACATCCCTTCCCCAGGCAGCAGCCTTGCTCCGCTCTCCTGCTGGAAAGAGGATGCAGGGGATGACTGCTTGTGTTTCATTTTTCCTTCCCATTGCTGGACTGGGAAAACCTCACATGGTGGTGACATCTCAGCTCTGAAGGGGAGAGTGGGACAGGCGGTGCATGGCCTGCACAGAGCTGATGTTGCAGATACTAGGGTGGAATGGGCACAAAATATCACTGACAAGCTTCTTTTTTCTCTGTCCAACCAGTTCTGCTCCTCACAGGGCACTTGCTGCCAGCTCTCTGCTCCCATTCAAGATAAAATGATGCACAAGGCTCTGCTGTATAGCCAGAGTGCAATTCAACATGATCCAAAATGACAATTGCACATTGCTGAAACTGCATTCTCCCCTAGCTGAAAACAAAACCAGGAAGATGGATTTTTATGAGCTATCAACAAAAATTACTGAAAAGTTTACCTCAAACTGAACTGTGACTTCAAAGCCAATGGTGAAGCCTCTCCTGGTTTCCTCAGTATGGAAAAGGAGGAGATACTAGACCCAGATAACAGTACAAATATCTGAGACAGATGAAATGGTGAGAATAGCTTTGAATCTCTCCTTTAAAAAAATAGGAAGTCTGTTTTCACAAAATAAACTGATCACCACAACAAGGATTAATCAGGTTTTCCCAGCAACATTCCTGCACCAACAAGTGACATGTAATTGCTGGGAGCTCTCTGATCAGTTATGCACCTGTCTACAGCCCAGGGTCATGCTAAGGCCACAGCTATTTCAGCTTGAAATAACCTTTTCTCTGGATATTGCAAGATCAATAGTATGGTCCCTATGTATGTCATCAGCTTTGGCTTTTATGCTGCAAACGCCAGTACTGATCCCTTCAAAAATTAAGCCTTGACTTCAGAGACCTCTGAGCCACAGTGTAATGGATAACAGTGAACCTCAGAATCAAAGGGGGGAAATATTTATGGTCATGCTTTGTAAGGTGAAGGATTATTGATTGACAACAAGAGGCAAACTCTGCTGATAGTAATTCTAGCCATAGCAATTCTGTTAGAATGTGAAATGCAAATGAGAAAAAAATGCATTTGAAGTGTTAAAGTTGTAACATATATAATTGAGGCAGCATATTGAAATTTCTCACATCCAAATCCTCTCATTTCTAGTCATCATTGCTACTAGAGCTGCATGCATTTGCTGCAGTTGTTTCCTTGATACCTGTCAGCATGGGCACATCCTTGGAAAGTCATAACTAAACTGGAGACATTGCAATAATAATAAATGGAGATGTCAGTAACTGTGGGCTACTTCCCTACTTATGTATAACTAAAATATGGCTACTACTTTAAAGGTCGTGGAATTTGAATGCAAAAATCACTCTACAGAAATACTGAAAGATACCCTCTCTGGTTTTAGATTTTTTTCACTTCTTCTCATTGAAACTGAAGTGGTTGTCCGCTTGTTACAATGTGAGTAACACATACACAATGTCTGGAGCTCAAGGCATGTATGAGGAGAGTCAGATCCTATCAGCAGCTGTTGCCAGGCAGCCCGAAATGCTGTACATCAGCACTGTTTGTCTTGTATTTATGTCTCGGAACTGCAGATAACAGCTCTTGTATTTGGGGCCAGCTGTAGACAATTCATTGCCCAAGGGAAACTGGAAATCACACAGCTCCCGGTCATGCAGAGGAAGCAAGAGCTAAATGGTTTGCAGCCCCTCAGATCTCGTTGCCCTGGGCAACAGTCTGCACTGTGGAAGTCGTAGATCCAGCCTTTCTCATATGAATTCTGTAACATATGGTGTTAATATACAGATTGATACTATGACAGCCCCACTGTAGTACTATTGAGGTGCTCACATATTAGGTGATATGGGTGGGTGCATAGACAGTCTCAGGATAAGAGGTGCTGGTTTCCATCCAAGATCTTTGAGACACAGATGGAGGTAACTGGAAGCACAGAGATTACAGGCTGCACTTACGGATGTGGGGAATCTGACTCCAGATCCTCTCAGCTTGGCTTTCCTTGAGCTCTGATAAACTGACTCAGGATCCCCATATGAACCCAAGACAAAACAGACAGTAGGTGCTAACTGTGTGCTGCCTCTTATACCTATTTACAGAAGGGGCTACAGCTGGGTCAGCTACAGCTGAGTGCACTCAGACAAAAATATCTGGTCCTGTGGAGTGCTGAGTACCAGCAGTTCCCCATTTATTCACACAGAAATAAAGAACTCTTTGCACCTTTCTGGATCAGAGCCACTTTGTCGTAATACTGATGAGAGATCATTTCCCGTCACCTCTTTGCAATGTTTCAAAGGATTTTGGCTTCTGCAGAAATTTAACCTTTACTCCCATGCTTGAGTAATCCAGGTCAGGAATCAGTGACTTTTAAAATCAAAATAACATTAGACTAACATTCCAAAAAGGACCTTTGTGTCTCTGTTTAAACTTACAGTCAGCTTTGCATTCACTGTTAACAGTCCTGCACTTACTCCAATGGAGTCCTCAGAGAACTTCACCTGTGTTGCGTTCACATACCTCTGGAATCAGGGAAGCTCTGCAGATACAAGAGAGGACTGGGCTGCCTGCCTTGAGGGGCTGAACAAGCTCCCATGTGCTCAGAGCAGGAGAGCTACTATGAGATGGTAATACCTCATTCTGGAGCCAAACTATGGGCATGAGCCTTCTTTAAGGCAGGCAGTGATACTGAAATGAGAGCAGTCTCCATGAAGGCATGGAAACTCAGTGCTTTGGCTGTGCTTGTTTAGTTCCTGACCACCTAAAAGATTCAGGACTCAAATTCCATGACAGCAGTGATTTTGGAGCAATGCATTTTCAAGAACACTCCAAATACAATGCACAGGAGGTGCATTGCTGGTTTTGAGCTGATGTGTGTGTGTGTGTGTGTGTGTGTCTATGTGTGTATGTGTGTATGTGTGTATTGACCCCGGTAGCCTGTCTTTCCTATGGCCATTTTTGGGGGATATTGTTCTGTACTGTCAGGTCCCTGCAATGGCTAGGAAAAATGAAGACAGAACCCAGCAGCTTTGTAAACTAAATCCTAGGGTCCACAGAAATCAATGACTGTCTGTCTCAGTTCAGGGCTTCATTGCCTACTACACTATAGGAAATATTCTAATAGAAAACAGGATTAATGCAGAATTATATTCCAGATAATTCATTAATGCAGAATTATTTGCAGGCCCCTGCTGAAAAGGCACCAGACTTCTGCAATGCTACACCCCAAAAGACAAGAGGTAGGTGCATACAAATGTAATGTATTTCACCCTTGAATGAATGCTGTTGCTTCAGACTTTACCAGCCTGAATTTACATGCTGGACATGGCTCTCCTCCAGTACATGAGCTCAATCATTCCTCAGAGGCAATTATGCTTTTGCACTCACAGATGTTATCTATGTTCTGCTTGCATGACAGTGGAGCTTGAAGATACTGTGATCTCAACCCAGTTGTCCCCTACACATCTGTCCCTCCACTAAATTCACAAGCTTTTCTTCACAGTGTTCCAGCTCCCTAAGCAGTACCTCCTTCCATGACATGATTTACAGATCACTTAAGGTATTTACAACTGATGTTTTTCCCTCTATGCATGTAAGAGTTGGCTGTTTCTTCACCCTGTCTCCCTTCTGTTCCTTGGTTTCAATTCTGGCAGTCTCTGCTGCACTGGTTAGTGTGAGTCACTGATTAACAATGATCCATGTGCCATGTTATCCCTTTCACATCATTCCCCAACATTTTCTCATGTGAGCAGGATCAGGCAGCTTTGTAGAGAATTTAGATTTCTCCTCATCACTGACCACCTGGGGAAATCCAGATGTTACCGTGCTGAACTCTAAAGGGAGGTACAAGAAGCCTGGTCAGCAGGCTAAAGCACAGCATTAATGCAAACACAGCATTAACACAAAACATTAATGGTTTCTCTCAAACGCTTGAACACAAGCCCAGCTCTGAAGAACAGGAGAAAATATACAAACAGGACTAGTGTCATGTACAAGACACTGTGATGTCGAAGATTATTTTAGTAGTCACCTGGGCCCCATTCAGAAAACTTCATCCTAGATTGAATGCTGAGTCCAGCCTCAGGACTAAAAGAGGCCTCAAAAATGGTATGGAAGGGGGAAAAGAGTAACAGCAATGGAATTGATTAGCTTATTTTCTACTCATTGAGATGACCTGGTGCTGCAAGTGTCTTCCCAAATCCTGATCCTCTTTCCCCCAGGGAAATGTCCTCTCAGGGGAACTTTTGGGTTCAGGCACCATATGGAAGGCAAGAAAAAGGAATTAAATAAAAGATGAGGCAAGAGGTGGAAAAAGACCCTTGTATTTAACAAGCTGCCAGGCAACGTGATAGATATCAGCTCAGTTTAATTTTCAGTGAGGCCATCTGAGCTCCCCTCTGCCACACAAATGAGAATGGACAGGGGCTCCTCTCTGCCTCCTTTTGTCCCTATTTGCTTTTTAAGCTTGGGCCTTAGCAATGCAGAATGGTCACTACTGCCTGCCCTGTTAGCATGTAATGACTTCTGCCAGCACCAGCATCTCTCATTGTGCCTGACTCAGAGACCTCACACAGGAGGAAACCTCTTGCACTTTCTTTGCTCTGGAGATTCCTCCCACTTCCTCCTTCCATGTAGCTCTTGGTTTGCTCTGGAGTGTTTAAGAGCAGAGGGGGAAGTGCCACAGTCTGGCTAGCTCATTGAATGATGCTGTAAGAAGTAATTTCCCCCTATTTCTGAACTAAGCTACCTCATCCTTTTTCAAAAATTATTTTATAGCCAACCCTCTCCCCACCTCCAAAAAAAAAACAAACAAATCCCAGGACCCAACAAAAAACTACCATATAGTGTTTGTAAGAGCCTTCTCTGGAAGTCAGAGATTCCTGCTTTCTGCTCCAGTAACACTGTCAACAGAGGGCTAACACTGTCTGAAATACAGGCCTGAAACATGAAAATCATGAGAAGACCCGACCAAAACAGCGAACAGACTTCCAACAGAAGTATGCACCTTGGAATAACTCATCTGAGTCCCAACTATGTTCCAGGCACTGACAAATAAACTGCAGAAGCCAGTAGAGTTTCTAAGGATGTAGAGGACCTGGTGCCTGGCATGCATAGCTGTGGAAGGGACCATGGGCATCACCACCAGTACTAACAGCTAAACTTGGATCCTACCATCTGACTTTCCTTTACTAATTTCCTCATGTGTAAACACTCCTCCATGCCAAGAAACAAACAGCTACAAGCCATTACTGAGGTAGGCTAGAAAATAAAGGACAGAGGGAGACTGCTGTAGCATTAGATTTAACAGCAGCAATGTGGAGGCTTTTGAAAAAGAGAGTGACTTACAGATTGACAGATTGAATCACACCTCAGTTCCATCCAGCCTAGTTCCCTATCTCAACAGTTGCCATCACAACATGCGTAAGTAGAAAGTGTGAAAACCTTGCAGCAAGCAGATGGTGGATAGCTACTCCTATTCCCTTTTCTGTCCAACATCCTGGTATCCTACCGGCTGGAGAATGAAAGCTCAGGGTGTAACAGCCAGTTTTGGGGAAATTATCAATAAATGAGAAAACAGGGCTATAAGCAGCCTTCGAATTCTTTGGGACTCTGCATGGTGCTCCTCAAGTGCATGCTGCTCTGAAAGAAATTATTAATAGTATCACACCTGGATATTGCAAGTTTTTTTCTTAAATTCTGTCAAGGATGTCAGGATCACATATGAAAAGTATTAATCTAAAGTAAAAGATGGAATGTAGAATAGGAACCTCTCCGAGCTGTTCTCTCCTGAAACTGAAGCAGCCTTAAAGCATGCTGCTCTTTCTGGGAAGCTCTTTAGTCACCTCTGTCTACCTGAACATGAGGCCAAACTATCACATAAATATTTGGCCTTGAGACAAACTAGTAGTCTGGATCCCAACTCACAGCAGTTTCTTATAATCTTTATTTCTGATAATGCCTCTACAAACCAGGTTAGAATGTGGGCTTTAAACAAGTCTTGCAATATTCCACATCTTGGAAAGTGCATTAGGCACATTTTCACATTTTCCATGGATTTCTGTGAGAGCTTAGTTTCCACTTTTTATAGATACAAACTTTGCAGCATTAGCAAAACACTTTTAAACAGTTCCTTACTAAGCAGTTTAAAGTGAAACAGCTGCACAGAACAGACCATATAGAATGGGGTAAAATTAATAACCACAATCTAGGAAAGAAAAAGTAAACAAGTAGCTTTTTTTAAACTGTGAAACTAAAAAAGATTAACTACTATTATCTCTCCTTTCCCACATTTCACCTTCCCACATGGAATTTCTGAGGTCTAATAGAATAAGCTTATTTCCCTTGTCTTCACTATTTTCATCATTCTCTTCAGATACTATTTTTATATGTTGCATGAATTCAATATTTTTGACCTTTGTCACTTCACCACATTTGGTAAAAATTGGCCACCAGTTCAAAAGCTTTACTGGGGTACAGAGAAAAAGATGCAGATAACATGATCAAAGCTCAATTTTTTATAGAAGTAGGTTAATGGGGAAAATTCAACCTACATTTCTTGTCAGCATGAGATCCCAAGTAAATTTAGCAAACACTTTTCCACAGTTTTCTATTGTCATATTTCATTGGTAATGCAGTGATTGATGTCTCTCCCATGCCTGTAAATTATTTTTGGGTGAGGAAACCTGGTGTGCTGAGGTCAATGCAAAGACCAGTTTCCCCTTGCTGTGCACCAGAAATCCCTAAGTAGGACAGAGCCACAGAATCAGTGGTTCAAAAAGAGTTCCTGAAATGCATGAATGCTCTAAAACAAAGGCAAGAATTTTATATTGCAAACAGAGGGATTTGATTTGATTTGATTTAAGCATTTGCATAGGAGTAGCAAAGGGCCTATTTGATATAGTACCTCAAAAGTTAATTTCTTAAAAGATCTCTTTTTTGCATCCTTGATGTCCACAGACACATATCAGAAACATTGCAATTGTCTGCCCAGCTGTGACATATTAGATTATTTGTGGCTTTGTAGCATAAAGCAGATTCTGTGACTTGTGATGCTTAGCCACTGGCCTCGGACAAGTGCCAGCTCGGGTTATTCCATTCTGCTGACCTAAATTCCTCACACACAGTCACGTAGATGCAGTATCATCCTTTACTTCCTGTCCTAAATTGTAACACAGCTTCTCTTCACACACACAGGTATCTTACACAGCTCCTCAACTCTGGTTGTTAAGCCAAGGGGTAGGAATTGACACACCATGGTTAACAGATAGGAATTTTAAGTCCTGAGATGTCAGTCCTAAACCAAGTTCTGTCACTGACTTTTCTTTTGATTTCCATCAAGTTGCTTAATTGCTTTTTGTTTGTTTTTTTTCATAAAATGAGAGACTGGAGCAATAAGTGTGTATAAAATCAGATGAAAGGTGGTGTGAATGTATGGGTTTTTTTCTTGCATGTAACATTTGTGCAATGTAGTGCTTTCTGCAAATTCACATCAGTGCCTCTCCTACCAGGGACAGTGACAGTCAGCTCGTCGGGGTCTAGTTAACATTTGAAGGGGAGGAGCTCTTACAACTTCATTGAGAATTAAGGGAAGCCTCTAAGAAAACCCCATCTCCAGTGTGCTATAGTATTCTTTATCAGCAAGAGAGGAGCCAAGCTGCTGGCCTCTTGAGACAGCTCACGTTTGTTGTGGCAGCTCCATCCTATTATAAAACCATTTTTAAAAAAAAATCTACAGAAAATGGGGCACTGGGTGGAGGTGCTTGCATGCACAATTGTGCCCAGAATGTTGCCCACACATAGCAAAGCTGGCATCAGACTTCTGGGTGCCAACTGCCAAGTGTGGGTGGGTAGTGAGAGCACAAAAGCATATTCTTGTGGGCTCTGCAGGCTGGAAGAGCTGTGCGTGTTCCCACAGGCAAACAATCCTGCCGTCAGCGCCAGGCATGTCACCCTGCAAAGCTCTTCCCTCCCCATCACAGAAGAGCTGCCACTTGCCCACCTACCCGAAGGACACACTTTTTCCAAAATTGATGAGTGTTTCCCCAACACCTCCCAACAAACAAGTTCAATGAAAGTAGGGTAAATTTAAAAAAGAATCTTGACGCAGTTTTGGTAACACGATTGGGCAGTGTTTGTGCTAAATCTCAGATAGTAAGCAGAAAGCCTGCTAGCGTTTACAAACTACTCCTGTCCTAGGCACCTGTGGTGGCCCTGTTACCTCACCCACACCAGGACAATCAGGAATAATCCCAGGGAGGCTAAGGGAGCACAGGCCTATTTAAGAGAGCTAATTTAGTCCTCTGTTGTTTTACACTGTGAAGATGCGCTACCATGTAGGATACTAAGAAAAGTACTAAGTTAAGGGAACTACTGTGGAGCAGGGAAATACCTTCAAAGCTTTGATTTTGACCTGGGTGAGGCAGGTACTGCATGTATGAAGTCTGTAGCAGGATAAGAGGTTTGGTAACTAGCACATGAACTGTCTAACACAACATGAGTCAGCTAATGAGGGATGAAAGCTCTTGCCCAGAACAGATAAGTTGAGCCCCAGGCAAATTAAATATGTGACACTCTTTTTGACACATTAAAAATAAAATGGTGTGTCATTACTTCACACAGACAAAAATGACACCATAAAGGTTTTATTGAAAATATAAAGGTCTTTCTTTTTAATGTTCCCATAAAGTTCTTGTTTGGCATTTTGCAAATTTTGTGAATAAGTTTCTTCCCTCCTGCTCTTGGGTGAGCTGGGAGCTGTGCTCCCAACCAAGATCCAGACAGTTTGAATCCCATCAGTCCAAGTGGCAATATGAGGGTGATATTTGTTGTAAAAATTGTAAACAGTGTAAGTATGTACATGACCGGGACCCCCTCAGTTTGCTAAGGCTGAAAGCCCTTTCACTTGTTTGAGCTGTAAAGATTCCCATTAAACTTATGAGAGACCCCTGCACCTTCCCAGGAATTATTCTTCCAATAAGCTACTGCTGATTCAGCTAACGCGCCCATGTTACAACATGTGATTCACAAACACGGTGTATCATCATCATGGGTTTGGAAGAAACGTTCTTCCTTCAGCCAATGACAAATGCTTTAATGTTACTTTCTTCCATTTTTGTACAATTGTTTTTACCAGTTACGTGATTCAATACAAAATGAACTCTGGCTACAAAAAGGCAGGCAGACTCCACAATAGGGTCTGATTTGTGGGTCTCAAATGGCTGGGAAAATGGTGGAATTATCCTTCTCAGATGGAAGCTGATGAACTAGGCTCTTGCCTCAGTGTGGAATGGAAAAAACACCAAGATCTGTGACCTTCGGTCCTCTCCCAAGGACTGGAGACTGGCTTGCTGGTTGACCTCCAGGAAACCAGTAAAACCCTCTAGTATCAGCCACACGGCCCAGAAACCTCTTATTTAGCAGGGGAAAGGTTCACCAACATTTCTAGTGTCCAGAATGATTTCCTATTAGACAACAGTATATTACACAGTAGGCACCATAATGCTATGTTACCTCTAACAAATCCCTCCTGATATTAAGGAGGATCCTCAATATGGATGATGGGGACCTGTATTGAGTTTTACAAGAAAACCAGAAGATACACAAATCTTTTTGGCTCTACTAAAACACTTAAAAAAAACCCCAAAAAACCACCTCACATTGCATTCCAAATCTTCATTAAAAAGATGTGAATTCATGTGACCTCATGTCAATCTGAATTTGCACAATTGCAAAGCAATTCATGTTGGCATTACTGGGTCAAAGAGGCTGCTGCTGCAAGCTTTCCTGGCAATCATACTCTCTTCCATACCAAGCTCTTGCTGAGGTTATCCTGGAAAAGATTTGGGAGAGATAGGGCCTGGTCTTAAATATTTTATTCAGTTTAAATCTGCTTTTGTGCTATTTCTTTAGGCAAGATACTGATTGCATTTGCTTTCTTAAACTTAGTTCAGCTGCCATAGCTAATACCAAACCAAAGAATAATGTTGGTCTAAAATCTTACATATATATTCTCTAAAAGCCAAATTTTGCTCACACTCTGTTGCATATACAGATTGAGCAAAGTCAATGACAAAGGCACTTCAGGAACCTGTACATCTTTGGCATTCACAACACACAATGCATTGCAAATACTGACAGCTATAAAATTTGCTCCTATGCAATTCAACTAAAAATATTCTCTTTATGTGATGCAACACAGCTGCAATCTGCTTTAACTCAACTGGAGATAACAAAAAAGGGTCACAAAAGCTTTTCTCAGCTGATATTTTAATCACCAGCATCTCCTACTATCTTGCTAGTTTCATCATTTCCTTGTCGTTCAGCCCCCAATGCCAGCAGGTGGGTATCCAGCTCAGATGTATAAGGATGTTAGTGCATAGCATAGGGCCTCACCGGTATTCACTGGCATTTAAATGTTAGAAACAGTAAAATCAAGCCAGACAGAGAGAAAACCTTTTGAGATCCTGTCCTAGCACCTTCCAGAAATCCTAAAACAGCAAAGGCCATGAAAAATTCTCTGAGAATGGGTGCCTATTCCAGTCTCACAGGCAAATGCACAGCACATTAGCACTGCTGTTGCTCCAGCATCCTCCCACCACCCCCTTTTCTCCACCACCTCCCTGTAAGGACTGTGCTCGGGTATTTTACACAGATCACTTCACAGGTAGGACACTTACTGTTTCTGCTTTTCAGAGAAAGCATGCTTGAAAAACAAACCAAACCATCAATACAAGGCTGTCTAATCGCCCAAAGCCAGGGATTCGCAGTCTGCTGATGGCTCCTATTTCACGCACAGGTGTGATATTGTCACACAAAGGCATCAGCACCTCCTGGGGGAACAGGGCCCCCGAATCCACACAAATGTAGTAAGAAAAATAAAGATGCCTTACCCACATGGGTGATAACCGTAGTCAGTCGCTGGGTGAGCTCCTGATGTGACATCTCTTCTTCTTTTAGCCAAAAAAGCATTTCACACAGGGAGCTACACAGCATCCAAAAAAAGATGCACCCAGAGGGGGAGGCTGCACACTCACTGCCTCACTTGCACACAAAGCAAGGACCACTCCCACGGCACAGCCCTTCCAGCTCTCACATCTTCTGTCGGCTGCTCACCTCTTCCAATTTGCTGCCATCCATGCATGGACCATGAAAAGCTCCTTCCAGATGGGGATTTTATTTCCCTTGATAGAAGGAAGGGAGCAGGAGGGGGGAAATACAAAAGGGGAAAGAAGCAGGCGAGTTGATTGCTTATGGCTTTTTTTCTCCCCTCTCCCGCGGATGAGGCAAAGGATGAAGAGACAAACCAGCAAGCAGATACCTTCCTCCAGGGAGACTTTTGGATGGTGATGCTGCGAGTCAGGGAAAAATCCTGGAGGTAGGAATGGCATCGGGAGGAGTGGAGCTGGCAGGAGAGCTCTAACAGCCGCAGCTGCTCTGCGACGCTCCCCTTTAGCAGCGTGCCTGGGAGTGGAGAACAACACGCTCACAGCCTCCGGTGCTCCCCCTCGGCCCCCGGGGCCCGAGTGCCTTGCAGGCTGTCCTTCAGTGGAACCCCGCAACGTCCTCAGCGACCTTCCTCCCACCCCCTCTTACAAACCCCTGCTTGCGGGGCCGCCGCGCTCATGGAGGGGGAGGGGGGCACTGGGCTTTTTAGGTGTGTTGTGGCCAGAGGCTTTATGGCCACCTGCATGGACAGGATCCCTGGGATCCTGACTAAGCCCCACAGGACCCTCTCCAGCTGCACGCGTACAACGGTGAATTGATCAGCTGTGGGTGTTGGGCAGGGCTCACCTGCGATCATGGCCACGGAGCTCAGCCGTGCCCGTGGGCAGGCAGGCACAAGTGGCCTTCAGTGGCCAGAGCAGGTCTGTGGTGAGCAGCTGCCCCTGGGTACCTGAGACACAGCTGGGCCTTGCCCGGATGCGTGGCTGCCATGGGACAACGGGCTGCTGAACAATGGGAAAGCTTCATCAACCCTTCAGGCTGCAGATCCCAGCTGGGATCCGAGAAGAGGGAAAATAAGGCAGGCAAGGAAGTGAGAAAGGGCGGGACAAGCCAGAGACTTGTAAGTCTGCATTCCATCCCTCTTTGCACCTCATCCTGGGAAGCCTACCTGAAGCTCCAGACAACATAATTCTGGAAACAGGGAAAACTTAGTATACAGCTGAAATGGAAGAAATAACATAGAGAAGGGTGCAGCTGCCTATTCCCAGATCTGCTCTATTCCCACAGAATTGGACAAGCTCTAACTCCAGACCCCTACCCATCCATAGAGTTTCATTTAAGTCCACCTTTCCAAGTCTGCCAAAGAACTTGTCAACATGTATGCCCAAAGCTGGAGCTGTAAAATACCCCTGTGGGCTGATCAGATCTTACAGCACAGTTAGTGTGGCTCTCCTGGTGTTGCAAAAAGGTTTATCTACCTCTGTGAAGGGAAAATCCTATAATCAGCTGGCTGACCTACAAGCCAGTCTGAGTATCTGTGCTGTTGTCCTCATTTTGGGATTACTGACCAACTATGCCAAGAGGTTCCTTGCATACTTCTGTTCAGTTAGTTTAACAGCAAATCTGTCTAAAAACATAAGTATGACTTCAGAGCCACCTACCTGCCAACATTTTGGGTTTAAAGCAAAAGCCATTTTTTTCTGAGATCAAATTTTACTGCCCATCTGGGCAGTAAAGGTCAAACTGCAGAGACCTTTACTAATGTTAAAAGGATTCCCTCAGCCAGGGAAGAGATGCCATCATTGGGGGGAAGAAAGTATGTGGGAAGCAGACTGACATCTAGCTATAATTTTCTGAGGGATTTGAACAGTCTGGGATGCTTTATTTTGCTCTTGGAGGGTCACAGATGGCAGGTAGGAACACAGGGCTAGAAAAGTCATCATGCTTCCAGACACTTAACAGATTTTTTCTTTTTCTTTTTCCTTTTTTTTTTTTTTCTGCAGGCACAGACACTGCATAAGTCCATTCATAAATGAAATAAACACTGAAAAGCAGTGTAGATGGTTTGCTCTCACTACTCCTACAGCAAGGCTGCTCAAGAACATCAAGAATAACTAAGAGCCTTTGTCTAATTTCTAACTAGATTAATTCTCAACTATTTTAAGACGATATGCTCTTATACGAACATTGTTATTCAGCATTAGTAACTGCAGATGTGGACATTTGCTATTTTAAAATCCCTTTTCTCTTATTAATTCTTCTTGCAATGTTAATCTGCTTTTCAGCTTTCCAGCACACCATCAATAACTTTTGAACCTGTCAGTCAACTGCAATCCAATTCAGGAGAGAGAAATTAGTTCTCACAGGTTCACTGAAAATCAGCAAGGTGCACAGTCTGAGAGGTGAAAGGATGCAGTAGGGACTCACTAATCGTGGCTGTTCCCCGCCCAGTTTAAACTGTGGGGTGGGTTACATGGGATTTGGTCCAAGGTTACATGGAATTCAGTCCAAGTTGAGGGTGCTGTCCCTCCCTTATGATATAAGTGATAATAAACAAAAGAGGGAAATTTTGGTGGGAAGGTTTGGACTGCAGGACACAGCCATGGGATAGCAAACTCCAGTAGTTTTACCAGTTACAGGATGATTTCTTTACACTGCCAAGATTCAGTGGTGCCTGAACTAAAAAAAGGCTGCTGTTCATTGTGTGTATCGCCATTACAAATTCCCAAATGGAAGAGCCACAGGGATTGGACCAGGTCAAAAATACTACAAAAGTGCAGGTGATCCATAGTCTAAGACCCAAGCTGAGAAACGAAAAAAACAGGAATCTGGACTATAGGGATCTCTTGGAGACAGAGAAAAATTAAAGCCCTGTATCTGTCACTTGAGAAATCGTTGAAAGATGTCAAAGCAACTTAGTCCATCAGTGGGATGGTAACAATTTCCAGTGGTGTGATTTTTTTGTGAAATTGAGCCAGTATTTCTATAACAAATACTGACTTCCCCTCTGAAGGATAAAAGCCCTTGCTGATAAACAGGTGGTAGAGGTACAGAGGATGATGATTTACATTCCAGTCAGGAATCTCACTGAAAGCAGGATCTGGGGCTGTACAAACACCATGGTTCCACTATTAAGATGATGGCCAACAGGCAAAAGAATTTGATTTTTCCATAGAGTGACAGCCTGACAAATCACTGCTGTTTATTAGATCCTGAATCAAACAGCTGAGGCCAAAGCATTGTAAGCAATTTTAATAAGCAGTAAATTGCACACTGCAAACAAAAAGTGCTTATAAGATTCTATGGCCTGACCAGATGGAAGGGGAAACTCTCACAGGGAAAACAAATGGGTTTTTTTCTTCTTTTTCATCTTATATAGCTATATATCTTTCTTCTGTCACTAAAATACACTTAGCCAACTGAGCCTGAAGGGCTGTTGAGAATCAAAATGAGGTCCATCCATGAAACTAGCCTTTCTTCACTGCCTTGATTATTTCCATTTTATCAGTCCTACATAACTTTTACAGGCTCACCCATCTCTTAGTTTTTCACAAAAATCTCCTTCCAGAACAAGATTACAACCTTCTGGTGTACAGAGCACATCTGAAGACATTTCCATAGCAGAAAAATAGGCAGGCTGATGGAATAACAGAATCACTGTACCAAGTTTCTTCCTTTAAAAACAAGCTACTTTGATATCATACCTCATCCTCCTTTAACTTTTGTCTCTCAACTGGCTGATCCCTGTATCAAAGGCTGGGGCTCTATTACTTGCTGGGAAGAACAAGAAGACTTTTGGCACAATTGGGAAAGGTAATTACACTGTCACCACTTCTGACTGGCTATGGCAGTACCTCAGATCTTCAGCACATTTCCATTAGTAGAAGAAACTGTTAAGTGAGTCAGATAGCTCTTTGATTCACACACAAAGAACACAGAGTGCTGCTTCCTTTCTGAAACATCAATCACATAGTAAAGGAAAATAGCACTCCATATTTTAAGTTTTCTTACTTTTATTCTATTTGGAACACTTCAGCCAACAGTGCTTTTGCTTGGCTTTTAAGAGAGTCACCATGCTAGTGCTTCTCTGCTGTTCTTGGCTTTCCACTGCCCTCTTGGTCAGCTCCTGTGACAAATCTGTGCTTCTCTGCCAAAATTTCAGGAACATCTTTTCCCAACACACAGACCCCCTGGCAACACTGTAGGCTCTACCCTCACACTTAGCCTCTTGCCTAAGCTTTGCAAAGCCTGACCTGCTTTGCCTCAGATGCTGTTCCAACTACTTGAAAAGGAGAACAGTTGCTTGTAAAATCCACTCTGAAGAAAAAGAGGTCACTGAAGACACTCACTAGTTTTAGCAAAGTTGCAAAGTTCTCTGCTCCTCTCCCTGTCTTCCTTCCCAATCAGAAAACTTTTTCTCACCATCATTTACATCAATCATTCCCTATCTGTGCTCCAGAACTGTCCTGACACAGGCTGGGGTAGTGACCCATCTGTGAACAGGACCATTAATATACCCTTAGGAAAGAGTGCATGAAAGAGGCCACTTAAAGAGATTATCCCTCTCCAATATTTCCCTGTCAGACTGCAGTGATCTCTAATTCAGGGACTTTCTGAGCTTAAGTCTGCGTATGACTGATAATATTTAATACTCTATTTCTTCAGGAATCTGTCTAGCTATTTTTTTAATCTACTTATAATTTTGCTGGCCATAAAATTTGGTAGCAACAAGATTTGCAATTTAAATATGCATTGTGTAAAAAAAAACTACTTTTTTTGGTTTTAAATCTGAAATTTGATAGTTCAGTTTCAGGCCTCTGATTCCCGCATCTTGAGAAGGAATGGATACTTTCCTATTTGCAGTATCCACCTTAGCCATGATCTTTTTTATACAGTGATCATATCCCACAGTTACCTAACCTGAGCTGAAATAAATGCTGTCCTAGTTATTATATCTTGGGGGGGGAGAAAAAAGCCCATTGATACCTTCAACATTCCTGCCATCGTGCTTTGAACCTTCTCTTGTTTGTGCAGCTTGGACAGTGAAAACGGCCAGTGCCAGTCTGCTCTGTGTTGCTTACATAATTCTGACAGAAGTCTTCCAATGCTAAAAGTTAGGAGATAAATGTTTGCTGTTAAATTTTTACAAAAATCCATATGCCTGTTTTTATTGCATTCATTTCTTTCAACGCTTTCCTCTTTTAAAACAAAGCCTGGATTTCAGACAAAGCTGTTGAACAGTGATTCTGTAATTCTTAGGGCCAGCTTACTTTTATAAACTCTATGTAGTGTAAAGAAGCCATTTGTGCCCCTTCAACATCATAAAAAACCATGAGCTGATCTCCTAGGAAGCTTTCATGTCAACTGACTGAATGTCTAGATTGACAGAGGCATGGGCAGGTCTCCAGGGCAGCAGGCAGAGTAACTTAAAAAGACAAATGTCCTCCCCCTAATCAATTCTCCTGCCCTGCTTCTGTCACTACCTCCTGACACATTGGTTTTCTGACAGATGAGCTCTTGAACCCTCATTCTGCAGCTGTACATCTGCAAATGGCTGACATAAGACTGCTGTCCTGGTTTCAGCTAAGATAGAGTTAGTTTTCTTCTTAGAAGCTGATGCAGTGCTGTGTTTTGGATTCAGTGTGAGAATAATGTTGATATGAAACTGATGCTTTGGTTGTAGCCAAGGAGTGCTTGCCCTAAGTCAAGCACTTTGCAGTGTCCCATGTTCTGCTAGTGAGGAGATGCACAAAAATCTGGGAGGGAGCATGGCTGGACAGCTGACCTGAACGGGTCAAAGGGATATTTCATACCATTAACATCATGTCCAGTGTATAAACAGGGGAAGTTGGCCAGGAAGGGCTGATCACTGCTCGGGGATGGGCTGGGCATCGGTCAGCTTTGCGTGCATCACTTGTCTGGGGTTTTATTTTTCACTCTCCTTTACACTACAATTATTATTGCTATTATTGTTGTTATCTTCAATATTGTTAAATCATTATATTTTACTTTGTTTCAATTATTAAACTCTTCTTATCTCAACTCACAAGTTTTACTTTTTTTTCCTGATTCTGCTCCCCATCCCATTGAGGGGACAAGAGCAGTGAGGACTGCATGGATTTAGTTGCCAGCTGGGGTTAAACCACAACAACTGGGAACCAGGCTTCCCATTTAGGTCAGCTCAAGGAGTACTGACTAAGCTGGTATAAAACACAGTCTTTTCCAATGGCAAACACTGCAGAAAAGCAGATGAGAGGACATGGTAACTGTCTGAGTTTGATCTGTTACACCTTAAGGTCGTGAGTGAATGCAATTCAACAGAATAAAGGAAGCATAATTTTCGGTCATTATATATATGCAGGGAAGAGAGAGAAAAACAGGGAGCAAGAGAGAAAAGCTTGGGCTTCATTATTCCTTTCTGGAAGTTTAAACCTTTTATAGGGTAATGAAAACAAAACAAAAGTTGTGTTATGAACTTCAGGTAATGTAGCAGAAGGGACATTCCGCTGCTGAATTGAACTTCAGGTTCATACAGAGCTGACAAAATGCTCAAATGCCAGGTACATTTGAGGTGACCCCATTAAGGAGAGGGGATTGAATAGAGACCAACAAATAGAACAAAGCTTCAAAAAGACAGAAAAGCTTTATAGAGTTTCAGAAAGAAACTGATTTCAGAAATAATTTGTTACCATGACTTGGAAGTACCAAATATAATCATAATGGGGAAAAACATCATTGCATTTTCATCTAGAACAAAACAACTTCAGTAATTATACGTGTGGGCATTTCTTGCTAAGGCTACAATCTGGATTTCATTCTTGCATAGAAGAATGCCAGATGAGAGGAAACAACTTATTTTAAATTGCCTAGACAAGGATTACAAGTTTGACTCACTGACAGATTTATGTATTTTCAGCCTACATTTTTTTCCTGCATCTCCTTTTCCAAAGGCTGTTCATCTGTTGCCATAGAGACCATTTCCATTCTCTTTTCACTTCCACAGGCTGTTCTGGGGGATCACTACTGCAGCTTCCCAGGCCACTCTGTGTGTCATGTCCAGGAGCAGCCAAGTGAAAACAGTAAAGCAGAACATCTGCAGCCACACAATACCCAGCTGCTGGTAGCAGAAATACTTCCATCTTTTACCGACAAAGCTGGTGTGTAACTGGGAGGATAAGCAGCCGCCACTCAGCACATGGAAATGTGGGCGTGCATCACGACTGCCACATCTACCAGGAAGAGGGATCTATCATGACAATTGCACTCCTCAATTTTTTCCTGGCTTTGCTGTAATGGATGTCATTAGAAATAACGGGAAAACACAAAGGATTCACTTTCGCTTCACTCCAGCACCAATAACCCTGAGCCTGCACACCTGGGGGAGCTGCTCGCACGGCAGCAGAGAGGGACGGAGCAGGTTTGAGCACCGACGTCTATAATGGCGCAAATGTCTGTCTCAGGACAGGCCCTGGCCAGCCTCGGGGTCTCCTGGGTTTCACTCGGGGTCGCTTTTAGAGCCCCTCAGACGTCAGGGGAAGGGAACAGGCCCTAACTCAGGACCGCAAGAGGTCCCACTGCACAGAGAGGTCGCTCCTCCGCTTGCTCTCGTACAGTGCTTGCTCTTTTTGGGGTACCTTTTCGTCCATTATTTCATCTTGGGGAAGGCGCATCTGTGAGGGGGCAGCGCGCGCGCACCCTGAGGCGCCGCCCGCTTCGCGCCCTCTGCGCGCGCTCCCCCCCGCCCTATCAGATGCAGGAGCGCGCGCAGGGTGACGTCACGCCCGTCTCGTCCCCGGCGGTGCCGCGCTCTGTGATTGGCTCTCGGGGGGCGGAAGCGGCCCCGCCCCCGTGCGCGGGCGGGTTGGCGGGAAGGGCCGGCGGGGCCTGCGGCTGACGGGGCCCTGAGGGGGGCCCGGCACAGCCCGGCAGAGCCGCAGCCATGCAGGCCTTCCTCAAAGGGCCGGCTTCTATCAGCACCAAGCCCGTCGCTGCCAAGGAAAAGAGCGCGGCCGGGAGCAGCGGGGAGGGCAAGAGGACCAAACCCATCCCCTGGGTGGAGAAATAGTAAGGGATGCTCTGGGGCAGTGGGGTCGCTGGCCATGAGAGGGGAGGTTGGCTCTGGGGTGCTGTAGAGAGGCAGTGGGTTCATAGGGAAGAGGGGTCGCAGGTGTGGCTGTCCCCATCAGGGAGAAAAGCTTAACTTTCCCTGTTACGAGGGAAATCCAAGACTGTGAGCTACTGTAAGTGCGCTTTGTGGCTGGTTGTGAGCAGAAAATACCTCTTGGCTATGTCAAGCAGTGCTGTTTCATCGCTGTGTTTTGGTGCATAAATGCATTTAATACTTTGGGGTTTTGAGAAGCCTTTATCACAGAGTGGTAAAATATTGCAATTCTGCTTTTAAAAACGTCTCAGACAGGCGTTTACAACAGAAAAAGACCTTCCTGAGAAATTAGATAACTTCAGTAATACAGAACAGAAGCATTAGGCTTCCTGTGATGATTTTGATTTCGCCTACAAAGTTCACTGTAATTATTCAGTATGTGGTAGAATCAGAAGGGGAAATGTGGGTTTTTTTCTCAATTTCAGCTTTTCTATGAAATTTTGTCACCTAATAAATTATATTTAATGTCTTTTTCTTTAGCCGCCCCAAAAATGTGGATGAGGTCGCCTTCCAGGATGAAGTTGTAGCTGTGCTGAAAAAGTCCCTGGAAGGTGCTGATGTGAGTGTAATGACAACATCTACCTAATCAGCATCTTTAGATTGACACTTGAGTCAGTAGTAACAAAGATTTCTCTTTTCCAGTTCAGCAGTGGTACTTCATGAACAAGCTGAGTGACTTCCTCATTATATATCCTGTGTGATATATCCTGTTGTGATATATGTGCAAAGCTTCTGGTATTTCCAGTCCTCTAAACACTGTAAAATTGTCAGTTCCATGATGCAGTTTCAAACCTGGAAAAGCTTTTGTTGTCTCCACGCTGCTATTCCACTGGTACTTTTGGCATTCCTGTTTAAGACAAGAGGAGAAAATCTGGATTGCCAGTCATTCCTAAACATTTCTAGTGCTCTATCAGTGTTTTAGTTCTTAGCAGTTTTGCAGAAGCCTTTTGCTGATGAGGGAAATTTAATTTATAAGTGCCAGGTCCACTGCCTGGATAGTGATCCCCAAACTTTTCCAAGTTTCCCCAAAGTTTCCAAGTAAGTCTCCTTGGCTTTGAAAAGCTAAATATGGCAGTTGTCGGGTTGGCTTGTGTGACCTAAGAGTGGAGATGAGGAGAGCATTTGCAGTTGCATTTGTTTACACTTGCATTTGCTTTTGGATAAAAATGCAAATATTGGGTATGTGTGATGGTTATTTCTTTCAAACCAGCTGATGGGGAGGTGAAGAGGCTGAAGGTAGAAATAAAATGCACAGCCAAGAGATGGCTGTGCTTTTTTCCTGAATCTGAATAATTCCTTCCTCTGTACACACTGAGATTCTTTTTTTTTTTCCCTTCACATTTCACCTAGGAGGGTCACTCTTGTGCTTCAAAAGCTGGTTCTGTTTTCGTGGCCTGCAGTTTTGGTTTGCTCTGCAGTAATATGAGCCTACTTCTATCTAAAAGTAATGATTTCATCAAAGCTTGCAAAAGCAGAAGTATCTTATTTGTTTGAGTGTATGAAGCCAAAATCAAACTGGTACAGCACAACTGTGAAAGATTTGCATTTCTTTCTTTAGTTCCTGTCTCCATGTTCAATTTGCGTTGAGAATGCTCTCGTAATGTGACCTTGTCAGGTAATGTACCCACAGAAATCTGTGTTTCAACAGCAATGCTGCTGGACTACTGTATTTATAGAGTTGAGGTAATTAGGAAGGAACTGTTAACAGCGAAGGAGAAATTAGCTGCTGCCACCTATTCTGTCTGGATAGATCAGTTGTGTAACATTGCTTAGGTGATGGGTTGGAATGTTCTATTTTGAGCAACAGTTATTTAAAACCCTACAGCTTGTGGATCAGCAGTGTTTCTTGGATTCTGAGCCCAGTACATTTGTGTTGACTTTTGGCCTCCTGAGTTGAAAAGACAAATTATAACTTCTGCTTATGGTTAGAGACTTTCTATTTTGCCATAGCTACCCAAACTCAGCAAGGCATTTGAGAACAAATTGTGCAAGTACTTTAAAATATTTGGCTTTTTAAAAAAATTAGACATTTTTATTAGTTTCTTGAAAGGACTTATTCAGTCAAAAAGGCAAATGTGTAATTGAAACTCTGAGGTGGCTGGTACTTACTGCAGTAAGTAAACATTACTTCAGAGGTTCTTACTGTGTTTGGAGATCTGGTGAGATCAAAGAAACGGCTGTGACAATGCTGTAGGTTTGAGTAATGTGCTTTATTTAAACCACAGTGTTGGAAATGGAGAATCAGTCCTGTGGCGATTGGCCTGTATTTGTGGGCCTTGATTGGTGAGCTGCTAAATGGAGCAGGACTTGTAACACCCTATAACTAGTATGTCTCTATCTGTAAGAGCAAGCATTGTCCTGTTACAAACTGGGGAGAGCAGAGTCAGAGTCCAAGGGGGTTTGAACTGGAGAAGTTGATTTCTGTCTGCCAGGAATGTTGATTTCATGTTGCTTTTTTGCAGGGAAACTGACAATGGTCAGGTATTCTTTAGTTTTCATTTGCTTTGTGATACCTTAATAAATGAAATGAGAGTTAGTGTAGGATTATCATTGCAATTTACATCTTCATTTGTACTGAAACTTCTGGAAAAGCAGCTGAGATTTGCACTATATGTGGTAGCTTTCCCATGAGCAGCGTGATGCCTGCAGGTATCCCGCTTATTCCTGGCAAGCATGGAAAAATGGATAACCAGATCAGGTTGCAGTTTATTTAAAAATACTGCCACAGTTACATAAAGGAATAGGCTGTGCTTGGTGAAAAGTGGTGTAAGTATTTCAGTGAGAAACAAGCATAAATGAGGTCGAAACAGAAACAGTGATAAAGTCAGGGTGTAATGGAATTAGGAAACAGATTCTAATTAAAACTTTTTCCCTGCTAATGCTTGTTTTGAGGACAAGCAGCATGTGAATTAGCACAGAGGCATGAAATTATGAATCTCCTTGCAAACATCTACCCTTGCAGTGTTCTAACCTAGCATGGAGGTTGGTGAATTTTCAGCTGTCATTCAGTACACATTTCATCTCTCTGGAGCTGTCATAACAGATATGGGGGGATAGTAATATTGTGGTATCTAAACTTGAAAAGGTGTTTGTTAGTAGGGGATGCTGTTTGCTTGTTAGTAATTAGGGAAACAAGCCACAGTTGATGAGCAGAAAGAGCAGGCAAACTTGAAATTCATTTATTTACTAGAAATGGATCAAAGATTGAAATTCTTCTATCGCTACTTTTAGGGTACCTACACACTTGAGTCTATGCTCTGTGTCTTGTCTTAGTTGTTAAAATGGGCTGATTTTCTGATTATAGATTGTGTACTCCTGCATTTTTCTCTGCTCTTTGAATGGTTTTGGTTTTGGTGTTCCCATTCTGTCTGCATTACATGCTATATTCAGCATAGAATTCTCTAATCTAATTTTAGTTGACTCTCTAAAAATGGAATGCTTATTAAGGGCTAGAAATCAAGTCAGACTGAGAGGTTTGTCTTTTTACTATTGGTTGGAGGTAACTTTTGGATTCTTGTTTTAAGAATGTAGAAGCAGAACATCCCCTATTGTCAAAGACAGCAGTTTTAAAGTGATCATTTATAAAAGCAATTGCTTGAAATAGTACTACAGAAAACTATCACTCCTATGTCAACTGGGAAGCTTCTTGATTTCAGCCAAAATTCAGTCATGGCTTATGCAAATTTGGTTTATGCCAGCTTTGTTCTTTGTGTTGCTCAGATGTGTTTATGGAGATCAGTCATTCCCTCTGAGCTTTTGTTCTGCTGATCTAACTAAATCAGAATCTTCAAAAAGTCACTTCTCATAAGACAGACTTTTCACTCCTTTAATCACCTTTCCCAGTTTGGATTCATCATCCTTGTCTAAGGATGACCTGAACTGTGTGCAGCTTATTACCTGTTAGTATTAATAATTTACATCTGTATTAGAAGTGCACATTTAGGACCACCATGTTGCACAGGCTTATACTTGTCCTCTGATAGACAAAACAAAACCAGCTTATATTTTGTTCCATATAATGAATTTAAGATATCTAGCAGATACTTAATTATATTCTCAAATTGTGAGATTTTTTGCTTTGTGCTGCTAAATGTCATCCTATAATTATTACTGCGGTTTTTGCTGTGCGGCTTTGATCTTCCTGTGTCAGCATATTTCCTTAATGCAGTCATATTTTTCATGCTGAGATCATTAATTAAATTATTTTAGAGATCAATTAACCTAATGTCTTTAAGAAATGCCGCGGGTCTCTTTTGAAAACTTCTTGGATGGGTGTTGGAATTTGCCAGGGCTGTGCAGTGAGTTGTTGGGGCTGTCCCCACGGTCGCTGTTGGGCTGTGTCTGCAATGCCCTCGCTGCAATCCAGCTTTCAGGAGCAGCCCTGTGTTCACTGCAGTGAGTTGGTGGAGCACAGAATCCTCAGTGTGGCTGGACAAGGCAGGCTGGGGAGCTGAGAAAGCAAAGGATGGTTTCATCTGCACTGCTGCTATTTATCCAGGCTGTTTAAGGCCATTCTTGGATAAATTTGTGTCTCTGCAATTGTAACAGTAATTTAATTTAATTTAACAGTAATTGTAACTGTAGGCTTTAGTGATCTCAGACGTGTCCTGGAGTGTATATATAACTATATAGATTGGAATATCAGTTTTGATAGAACGTGGGATGGTGCCACCAAATGACAACTTGCTCATGCTGTGCTATAAACAGCCACTCTTTGTCCTCCTTTGGAGACCTAGGTGTGAAAGACTTGATATTATTTACTATGAGGAATAGAGAGATTTTCAGTAGGTTTTCCTGTTTGTGGATTTTTTTTGTTGTTTATTTGCTTTTCTTACAAATGGTGCCTTGCTGTTTCAGCTTCCCAATCTGTTGTTCTATGGCCCACCTGGAACCGGGAAGACTTCCACTATTTTAGCGGCTGCTCGAGAGCTGTTTGGGTAAGCTGGAATCAAGTTGCTTCAGTGTAATCAGCTGTCACATGTCTCCTAATCATGTGATGAAGTGCCTCTGCTCATTGCCTGTTCTTACGTCGTTTCCAGCACTTCTTCAAGGCTATCTTCATATTCTAATTCAGCTCTAACTTAAGATTTCTTTCTCATTTGTCCTGTCCCAAGTCACTGATTCCTGTTACCAGTATAGACTTGCAGCACTTCAGATTAGTAGCCATGTAACCCTCTAACAAAGAGTATGGAAAAAATACCATTTGCATATGCCTTACGGAACTTTGTAAAGGAACTCCAGTGTTTATGGTTTATTTAGTAAGTTGTTAGCTACACACAGATCCCAAAGTGCTTCATAAAATGTCTGGATTCTAGTCTGTTAGGCACCATTGAATTGTGTCTGGAAAGTAGTATTGGGATCAGACTAAAATTCAGCATGTCTGCATTCATTAACTCACTTGTAACACTTGGGAGTTCTTGAATCATGAACTCAGTGATCTATAAGCAAAAAATGGATGAGGAGGTGGTTTGATGTTGATCAAATGTAATGCTGACTTTAATATCTTCCCCCCCCATTCCATTTGTCATTTTTAATCTTTGTCTCACTGTTTTTTGGAGAGAACCACTTCTACTTTAGTAGTAGGAAGACAACTCCACATTGTGAATCCATTTTAATTCCCAGGATTTAAAATCCAGTGTATTAATTGTTGGTTTGTTTTTTATTGGTTTGTTTTGGGTTTTTTTTTACATGGGTGTAGTACTTCAGGTAAATACTGCATGTCTTGTACTTTGTAGATATTTCATTCTGGTAGTACTGCTAGTGACTGTATCTTGGCATTTTTCTGCCCACAAGATAAAAGTAAAAAGGCATATAATACAGTGTTCTGAACTTAGGAAGCCAGCTTCCTACATTTTATTTTCGTGGTTAACTGATGCAATTTTATACTTCATTGTTTTCTGTAGCCTGGGAGGAGATTCTAAAAATAGCTAATGGAAATTCATACTTAACATTTTATGATCTCAACTTAACTGCCTTTTAACAATGTTATTTAGTAATGCTGATAAAAATAATCCCTGCCATTCAAAACAGCCAGAAGGGTTGTTGTTATATTTTATAACATGTCATTACAAGGGCTAGTAGCTAATATGTTGTAATAAAAATTTTGCAGGCCTGATTTATTCCGGCAAAGAGTCCTTGAGTTAAATGCTTCTGACGAGCGTGGGATACAAGTGATTCGGGAAAAAGTGAAGGCTTTTGCTCAGCTAACTGCATCTGGAAGCCGTTCAGAGTAAGTGCTGGATCAAACCCCTCCTGCTTAGGACAAAGCATTTGGTTGTTTTTGTTTCTAATATAAATGATGGGTCAGCGCTGCCCAGAAGTTGGCAGCACACGGTGCTTTGGCTGAGCTTTTACTTCATGGAATTTCACATTGGGGGTTTGCATACCTCAGATGATCTTTTACTAGTGCTGTTAGCATTGGAGGCAGACAGGGAAAACTCCACAAGATCGAGACTTTTGGGTTTAGTCACATGTTGTTGCCTTTGCAGATGTTGTCTGACTGTAACAGAAAAACTTCTTTGGGTAAATCATGGTGAGAGTTACTTCCCTAGTCCTTCTAATCTGCAGGAATTCCTACAAACGTGGGTGTTGGTTTCTAAAAAGATTCTGATGACAGGTGATGAGAAGCCCAGCTCAGGTCATGCCATGTGTATGGACCATGGAAAGCAGTAGGAAGAAACTGCATGCCAGGAGTGCCTGGCAAGATCTGGTCTTGTGTACTGAAATCAGCCTGTTGCTGTATTCTTAGGAGTTTAGGGAATCGGGAAGCCTGTAGAAAGAAGAGCTACATGAGGTGTTAAAAGAAGAAACTTACAGTGAGAGTATGTATTTGAGAGGATGTCTGCAGTATTCAAGTGTTAGTCTTTCTATGGGAACTCAGTCTCCCCGTTTTTTACAAATATTAGTCTTTAATCTAAAAATAATTTTAAAAATATTGAACTTCTGAGTATCTTCTATTTATCAAGGATACATGCTTAAGTAAACTGTTACTTCCTATTTGCAGAGATTTTTTTGTTTGTTTTTTGTTGGGGCTTTTTTTCCTTGGTCTATACCTTGCATGTCTGCTGAATAACAGATTTCTGATTTTGCAGTGGTAAAATGTGTCCTCCTTTTAAAATTGTAATCCTGGATGAAGCAGATTCTATGACTTCAGCAGCCCAGGCAGCCTTAAGACGCACAATGGAAAAAGAATCTAAAACAACACGTTTCTGTCTTATTTGTAACTACATCAGCAGGTACATGTGGAATTTGTGGCTTATTTGGATTTTCTGTCTCATCTGTAATCTCTTCCCCCCCCCCCGGTTAAAAGTTATCTAATTTTCATTGTTTTCAATGGAGACGTTGCTATGTGCATGCAAACCTGAAACAATACTTAGGTTTCGTTATTAATTTTTACGATATTGCAGTTTTAGGGTTATTTAAACCTTAATGTTTTTGAAACCTTTTCTGCCTTTATAGCTTTGTCTGTAAGAACTTGACCCACACATTCATTTACCACTCTCCTTCCTTTCTTTCAGAATAATTGAACCTTTAACATCTCGATGCTCCAAATTCCGCTTCAAGTCTTTGTCAGACAGTATCCAACAGCAGAGGCTGTTGGATGTTTCTGAGAAGGAACATGTGAAAATCAGTAATGAGGTAACTTCGAGGTTGCTATGTAATTTTATTGCTTAATCCAGTGCATAATTGCATGGCAGCAAAAGAGGCCAAGTCAGCATACTTTTCCAGACTGCTCAATTGTATGAAATAAAATACATAAACTTATTTATTCTCCTTCCATAGATGAGATGAATTTTAAGTCATCCTAAAACCAGAGAAATGTCCACCAGAAAAAACTGAAGCCAGACTGTGGGGCTTTTTGTCCTCTGCTGAGTGTACTGGCATTAAACTGTGCTTCTTTCTGAAACTGCCAGCATGCATTTGTGTTAGCAGAGAGGTTGCTTTGTAACTTGTGTATTGTGCTTGGCTCTGACAATCTGCTTTAGGCACTACTTGATGTTTTAAAATAACTGCTGAAAAAGTGTGCTGGATTTTAATTAACAGTGACCATACAATTTAGCATTTTATGACATTATTTTTCAGGCAGTATCATACCTTGTGAAAGTGTCAGAAGGGGACTTAAGAAAAGCAATTACTTTTCTTCAGAGTGCCACTCGCCTAATGGGTGGGAAAGAGATCACAGAGAAGATAATCACTGAAATTGCTGGGGTAAGCTTTGCCTTACAGTTTCTCCTGTAATTACTCTGAAAAGCTTTCTTGCTGCCTCTACCTACCATTGCTCAAAGTTTGATTAAAAAATTGTTTTATACCCACTAGTTTTGCAGCATGGTAGTGATACACTATCCACCAGAATTTTGGAGACTGCCTGATTCCGTACACTTATGTCATAGCAGGTTTCAAGCAACTTCTTCTGTAGGTCATGGAAAACTGTAAAATAGCCTTATAATTCAAACTGAAGTTGAAATAGTCTACCCATAAATGCAACATGTGTTGCCTTCTGTGGAAGAGTAGATTAGAACGTCTTTTTGGTGCTTTTCTATATGTGTGTATATGTATAGATCATTTTGCAATATTGGTTTGGAAGTACCACAGGGGAGTGATTTTCAGTTGCAGCTCATTTTCAACTTAATGTTCACAGTGACAGTGACAAGGAGCTGTATGGATCCTGCTTTTTAATGAAACAGCAGTGATTTGTTCTAGAATGACATGGGTAATACTGAGAGGCACAGGAGAAACCAGAGAGAAAATGCATTCAATAAAACTTGTGTGAAGGTGTTCCTATAGCAACAAAACACCCCTGAAGAAAGAAATGTGACATCAGGAATTGAGGAGCCGAAAAATAAATGAGTTTTAATGATGGACACACTTCCCATGAAGGTGCTGCCATCATAGCTAATTGTAGGGATTGGGAGCTTCTCACTTTGATGAAACCAGAGGCAATTGCGATTGTGCAGTTTGACAGAACAATTTTAAACAATTTTCACAGTGAAGTCATTGTTCAGTTTTGGGTATCTAACTATAAAACAGCTCATCTCTGAATAGATATCAGACAACTGAAACCTGGCAGGAATTGACTGTAATGATAGGAAAGAGAAGCATGAAATTCCATTATTAAATGAATAATGCTTGTTTAAACTAAAGGAGCCCAACTTTACATCTTCATAAAAACTTGAAGTTCTTGATCATACACAGCTTCTGTGACCCTGGAGTGACCTTAGTACAAAAGATTAATAAAGAAGCTTTGAAACCAACCTGTCCAGGCACTCAGCTGATGGAAATGACAATAAGTGGAGGGGGAAATAGACAGCTCTTCCCTGCACAGAGCTAAATAATGGCGTCCGTCAACTTTTTTTCTTCTGATTTATTGTCTTGTGTTGTTGCATTGGGCTTTTTTTGGATGTCCTGGGTTTGTCACTGGAAATAAAACTGATTTGCTGTGTTGTTTAGATGTAAGATGGTACAGAAAGCATTGGCTGGTCTGTCTGCTGAAGTATGTCCTCCTCTTAGTCAGGGTCCTGAATAAGCAGTTGTGTGTTGGATTTAGGAAGGTGATTTTGACAGTCTATTGTAATGATATGGTTTTTGTTTTAATAGCACCAATATAGGACAAATACCACAGCCTAGCTCTCACTTTTAAAATTTTAGTCTGTCTCATATACTTGCTTGAAGTGGTTGGGTGTGGTAGAGGGCTGAAATCCTGAAATGGCCTGTGCCACGAACGGTTTGGATCTGTACTTTAAGTGTCAACACCAATTTTAAGTTTACCAAATTGAAATTAAGAGATGTCACTTCTTTTTACAGGTCATCCCTAAAGAAACAATTGATGAACTCCTATTGGGCTGCCAGAGTGGTTCCTTTGAGAAACTGGAAACACTAGCAAAGGTAGAGTTCTCTTGTGCTTAGCCTGGGTATTTCTTTCAGTCACAGCCCTGGGAATCCTTTGTTCCCAGGCTGCAGGTGAAGAATGTTTGGCCTCAGTCAGTTTGGATGCACGTTTGGGAAGTGTCTTTTGCCAGTTAGGACTCCACAGACTTCCCCTTCTGAGGCAGAACTGTCAAAGTTGCAAATAAATTTCCCTACCAATGTGACTCTGGCTTTCTCCTGGGTTAAACTGATGGCATGTAGAGCTGTTCGGCTGAACAGAAAAATAGGATTGCATCAGTTCTATTTCCATAAACTTCTCTCTCCCTAAATGGCTTCACTGACCACTGTTCCCAAAACTTGATGTTTTTGTAACTGGACACTACAGATTTTTTTTTAAAGCTATCTTTAGTTGCCATGGGTTTTATTTTATTTAAAAAGCATTGGCCTTACAGATATTTCTGCGCCTGAGACTAACAATGACCAGATGAAGAAAATAAATCGTAAGTAGGTGGCCCTTTAAAATGCGAAGGCTGTGAAACTGCCACATGATGCTGTGGATGCCAAGCTCTCCTAATTATAGAATAGGATTGGACAGGTTCAGTGAAGGTTGTTAAATGTTTTAAATGTCTCATGAAATTGCCAAGATGTAATTGTCAGAAGCTGGAACAACATTTGGACAAATCTGCTCTGTGCCTGTCTTGCTCATGCAGCCTTTCCAAGGTGCTCATGTTGGGTCACTGTTGGGCAGGATGCCGGGCAGGGCTGTCCTCTAAAATGTACAAGTTCCATACGAAATTGCAGTGCAGTCTCTCCGAAGTTTTCAGGATTGTTTTTCCAGTTTGTGGTGTTTTTGCCACTGAATTACTTCCATTTTCCTCTCTCCCTGTGCAGAATCTCATCAATGAGGGGTTTGCTGTTGCTCAGCTTATAAACCAGCTGCATGACACAGTCGTGGAGAGTGAAGATTATAGCGACAAGCAGAAATCTGCCATAGTTGAGAAGCTTGCAGTAAGTCTAGCTAGAGTTTAGAAAAAACAACACATTAATCTGCACAGATTAATTTTTGTTTGCACAGTCTCTCATCACAAGTATGTGATGATTTGATTTTTTTGTTCTGAATGTTTCTTAGTAGAACTTAAACTTTTGTCCTGAGAAATTTCATGAAAACGAATTGAAATCCAGTTAAGTGAATTATTATCCATATTACGTTGTTCTAATGGGATTCAATCAAGAGGTTTGTGGATTTGGTTGTTTTGGAGTTTTTTAATATAACGTGAGAGAGTATTAGGATGAAAATAAGTCAGCACTTGAAAAAAGGTAGGAGCTGCAACATGCAAGTTCTTGTTCTGTTGCGTAAAATATGACTTTCCAAAAAAGAAAAAGTTCATTAACTTGCTCCAGTTTGATAAAGAAGGAAAGCCACCTGTAGTGGAAGTTTTGCTGGTCACTGCAGACAGAGAGGGGGTGTGGATGCCCTGCAGTGATGTCCTGGCAGGGGGGTCCAGAGCCAGCAGTGCATCCCATTGTGTATAGAACTGTCATGCAGTGGCCTCTAGGAGATGGAGGCTGGAGAGCTCAGTGTTCCCAGTCCAGTTGGAGGGGGGTGTGATGTGACTGCTGGAGAAAGCTGTGCTGATTAAGAAAACAGCTGGCAACTTTCTTGTTCTCCACTGTACCCCAAGACACAGCTGCTTTGAGCCACCACCATTTTTAGAGGTTTTTCCCTTCTCTGTTCTGTCTGCAGGAAGTGGACAAATGCCTGGCAGATGGTGCTGACGAATTCTTGCAGCTGATGAGTCTCTGTGCCCTTGTGATGCAGCAGCTCACACAGAACACCTGACTCCTCCAGCAGCCTTTTTTCCCCGTGGGTGGCTGGAGCTCTGAGAGCAGGGACCTGTGTACTTTTGTACTGTTTTTTGCAATAAAAGGACTGCACTGCAGTTGAAAAACCTCAGGCTGGAATTTTTTTTTTTTCCACACTGGATAAAGAGCAGAGGGCTCAGTAATGCTGCTACTGTACAATTCTTTGTTGAGCCATAGACATGAAAACAAATGTATCAAAAATAAGCATATACATACTTAAGTTTGCATCAGCTAACAGCAGAGACAGAAGGGACATTTATTCCTTTTAGGCCATATTGGCTTTAAATAGATTGACTTGGCAAAATGATCCCATCCCCATTGAACACACCTTAAGGCTGAACCCAGCTCCTGAGGGCACACAGCCCATGCCTCCACCATCTTGTGTCTGATCCTTTAAACATTGCAAAAATAACTTTACTAGGAAACATACTGCAACTTTCACTCCACTCATGCTATTTAAGAAGAAATCTGCAGTGAAGGGTAGGTCATGTTCTAAAGCTGCTAGATTTCCTGTCATCTCACTCCCTTTCTTGTTGACAAGCCATTATAAAGCTGTGACCTAGGTGAACACAGCTCTGAGTGGGGGTTGAGGATCTGTGGGACATACCCTTTTCAGAGATGCCATTTTGATTACTTGGTCCACTTTCCTTGAATAGTTTGGGAGAAAAAGAGCCCTTGGACAGGTATTACACACAAATGAGGCCGTGCAGAGCTTTTTCATCAAGCCTGCAACCAATTGAGCCATTTTCTACTCTGATGGAAGGGTGTTCCAGTGTTAAGGACACAGAACTACCCCTGCCAATTGATGGACAGGAGCTCTGGGCACAAGCACAAACTGCAGCAGTTGCCACCTTCAGCTCTGCCCCTGAGACAGAGTAGAGTGCTATTACCATCACCTCGACCCAAAAAGCAAGTATTTACAATTTAAGTGAATATAGAAGTATTTTATTGAACATTCAAACTTCATTAAGACATGTGCAATATGGCAAATTTTACTGGGTTTAACCCTAACTAAGACAATAGTATGATTGCTTGCTTGCTGGGGCTTAGCAACAGGGTCCAGATCACACTTACCACTAATTAAATACTTTATTGAATAAATACATTATGAAACAAAAATGCATTTTAATGCTCTTATAAAAGTTTAGATTTTGAAAGGCCTTTCCAATTTAATCTGAGGTGTAAGTACATACAATAAAGGAAGGTAGGCTAGTTTAACATAATTGGCTGACTTTATACAGCACTTATATCTTTTAGTCCATAAGTAAATTATTAAATGATAAAGAACATCTAATACAACCACTTCTATGGAACTAGGAAATAAATTTCTAATAAAGAAAAAATTTACAGACCCCATGACTTTCCACCCAACCCCAACAGTCTAACCCTAAAGTGGACAAAGCCAACGGCTTCCCCCACAAGAGCTCACGACAGAAAGTCGCTTCTCTTATCAAAAATCTGTATTTCTGATCCGTAATGAGCATTGAGACAAGATTCAATGTATCCCCAAAGAAAGAAGCACAATGCGCGTTGTGAATCGCCTATTCAGCAACAGCGAGCACTGGATTCACAACCACCTCATCCCGGGGACTAAATGAGATCAGCCACATTCATCGGCATCTCCTCCACTGTAGTATTGTAGAAAGTCTCAATGTCTCGCAGGATCCTCTTGTCCTCTTCAGTGACAAAATTGATAGCCACACCTTTTCTGCCAAAACGGCCACCCCGGCCAATTCTGCACAAAAAGAGAACACATTTACACACAAGTTAACCAGTCATTTGCTTCACATGTTTTCAAGATCCATTCAGTAACTGCTGCTCTTATCTGCCACTGGCCACACTATGGTGCCTTCAGGACCAGCTGCCACCCAAGTCACATCTGGTCAGGAAAAACCAGCAGTTGGTGCCAGCAGCACAGCAGGTCCATCCCGTGGCAGGCAGCAGGGCGCACACGGTTACTCTTTGGCTGCAAAGTAAGATCTTTATTTAATGGTTGGTGCTGTGTTCTGAGGTCCTGGGTCAGTCTCCCTTCCCCTCTCTTCAACTACACACCCACCCCTCATGCATCCACTCCCAAGCACAGAGCACACAGAAGACAGGCTGTTTTTTACCAATCAGACTGTTACTAAGTTAATCCAATTACATCCAGTAACAGAACAGCACACTCAATTTCAGAATTTTAATTCAGCCTAACTGTTTCCAGTGGGAAAACTTAGGGTTCCTTGTTTTTTTTTTTTGGGAGCAAAATAAAAGTTCAACATTTTTGTGTAAGCCCTCATCAGTCACTGACACATCAGTGCGTAGTTTAGTTACACCCACCATGAGCTCCACCTTCCTACAGACTGCACAGTAGAGCACCTTGCCAGCAAGAGCTAAATACACAGAAAGGGCTCACAAAACTTAGGGGATAATCATGACAAAATAAATAAATAAATACCAACTCGCTCTTTATTCAAACTGTGCCGCTTACGAATCCACGTCCTAAATTACGTCAACGTCGTTTCTGAGCACCATCTTGTGTCATCAACTGCTGCTATCGACTCCTGTATTTTTTTACATCAAGTAACAAAGCACAGTTTACTTAATTTAGGGACAGTCACTAGAAGCAGTTAACTAAACCTAGGGAAACAAATTGCTACCAGAAGACAAACACCACAGAGAAGAATCCCACTAAGGAGCCACCAAGAGCAAACATGGCACACACAACATGAACACAGCTGGACCTCCACAAGTGAAGGCAGCCCTACACAACTCATTTGCTAGGAGTAGCAAGGCCTGTCTTGTCGCTGAGCAGCAACTACACAAGATCAGCCAGAACCCCAGATCAAGCTGGCCCTGCTGTCAAGATGCTGCACCAGTAACAGCTTTGCACTCATACGTCACAGCCTATGTGACAAAAGGCAGTTCAGTCACTGCCATTTTCCCCACACCTCCACAATTCATCAGCCATCACTGAACCTGTTGTTACACATCTAAGTTTTCCCACTGCTTTAGGTGTTCAAAAGTTTTGCTCCTCCTTCATTTCAGAACTACAGCTGTGCAAGGCAGGGCCTTTTTTAAAGCCAATCCACAAGTGGTTTTATCCCCTGCTAGCTCTGAGCATTTACTGTATGCATGGATGCCAACACCTCTGGTTTGGTGAGGACTACAGAACAGGCGAGGAGGAGGGTCTGTGCCAACACCCACATCCAGCACAGCACAGGGACTGACTGGAGGCAGAGCCAACTGACCTGTGAATGTAATTCTCACGATTGGTCGGCAGGTCGTAATTGATAACCAGGGACACTTGCTGCACATCAATGCCACGAGCCTGCAAAGCAAAACCAAGTCTTCAATGCAAGTCAGGGGTTTTTTTTTAAATTTATCTATTCCTGGCTTTTGTCAACCACATCATTAGTTATGAACTACAACTGTGTAGTCCATAGTGGAGCATGGTCTTTGCTCTTCCAAAAAGCTCCCAATAGCTCAGGTTACAAAAACCATCACTGAATTATGAAGCTTTTGGGACAATGCTGTAACAGGAACATGTTCAAAGTACAATACTCACCAGCAAGTCAGTAGTGATCAGGACACGGCTGGACCCTGATCTAAACTCTCTCATGATAACATCCCGTTCCTTCTGGTCCATGTCACCATGCTGGAGAATTAAAACAAAGTTACAATTAGTACAGTGTTCCAATGCTCCAAATCGGAATATCCTGTGAAGAACAAAGGTATGTATGAAACCCAGCGTCCCTACCTGCTGTGGGAACGAAGCAGGTAGGGATAGAAAGGAAGCATTTTACTTTAAGCAGGGGGAACGATAATACAGCACTGCACAGCTATATTATAACTTTCCTGCTTCTGATACTCTCTTACCACCATTTCTTTTCCAGTACATACAGGGTATTTCAGAAGGGACTGGAAATAGTAGTTCTTACCAGAGCTGAGACTGTGAAGTCCCTGGCATGCATTTTCTCTGTAAGCCAGTCTACTTTTCTCCTTGTATTCAGGAAAATAACAGCCTGTGTAATGGTCAGTGTCTCATACAGATCACAGAGAGTATCCAGCTTCCATTCCTGAGCAAAACAAAGATTATCAGGAAATATATCACAACTCTTGACACCTCAATAAGTAACAAGAACCCTGAACAAGGAATAAAACTAGAATACAACAAGCAACTAAGCATGCTCTTGCACACAATTATACTCAGTATAACCTGGAAACTATGTCAAGCTTTAGCATCAATTGTTGCACCAAATCTTTAGACACAGGACACTGGACATTAAGAAAGAGGTCCACCCTAGTCCTTTTTGATCCAGTGCATAGTTTTTCTTCTTCTTGCATTTACTCTACTAGCATTATTGCAGAAACCAAAGCTCAGCCTTGGTTTCCGCAATTTTAGCACAGCGCTTTAACAAGAAGGTAAGAGAACCTAACTCCTACCAGAGAAGCATAACAATACCAACCTCTCTCTCAACATTAATGTAGAACTGCTTGATACCCTCCAGAGTCAGTTCTTCCTTCTTCACCAAAATACGGATGGGATCTCTCATGAACTTTTTGGTCACTTCCAACACATCCATTGGCATTGTAGCTGACAGCAGCACAACCTAGAATATATTACAGTGTCAGCACACACCCAGTACACAAATTCTGATTTGTATAATTCAGTTCCCAGACACAGTATAACCAAATCTGTATCTATCACTTTAACCACATAGAAGCTTTTTACCTGGATGTTTGTGCTTAGTTTTTGAAAGATCTCATAAATTTGATCCTTAAATCCACGGCTCAACATTTCATCAGCTTCATCCAGAACAAACATTTTGATCCATTTTGGTGCTAGTGGAAAAAGAGTAGCATCTCATGAAATTTCAGAAACACACAATTGCACTCCTTTAGTACTAAGCTTTCCAGCACAACTCTCTAAAATAACAACAAATACACTAAAGCTGTTAGTGGGTATGAGGTTTTTAACTGGAAATTTACGAGCAAGAGCACAATGAGATTCATACTTACAAAGATAGCGCCTGTTCAACATATCAAACACACGCCCTGGAGTTCCCACCACAATGTGTGGAGCCTCAGCCTGGAGCTTTTGCATTTCATTGCGCACATTTGTACCACCAATACAAGCATGGCATGTTGCTCCCATGTAGTCTCCAAGGGCCAAGATTACCTTCTGAATCTAAAACAGAACCTTCCATTAGTAGTTCACGGGACAATAAAGCTTAAGCCTCATTATCATTGGCTTTTATGAACTTCGGAAGCCAAGACACCCAACAAGGACTATGCAGCTCTTAGAACTGCAGCTGGCAAAATGACTCTGCCCAACTTCACGTGATTCAAGTTGTTCACTAGAACCCATTAAGTCAGAGGGGCACTCAACTTACATTTTTGTCCTTACTGGTTGAACTTGCCAATTTAGTGACTGCCATGAGTCAATTACTAAGTTGAAAGCACAGCCACCAGAAGTGAGCACAAGCTCCCAGCTGGCCCAGGCCTGCACATTAAGGAGTTGAACACTCTTCACTGAATGCTCTCCATGGGCACCACTATAAACCAGGTTTCAAAACAAGTCTCACCTCAACAACAGCTTTAGAACAAACGCGTAATATTCTGATCAAAGGCTCTTATTCCTTTGATTATTTTTTTAAAGATTGTTTTCTGTCTGATTTAGTATGTTCAGCTTCACCTTGAAAAACTGTCACTTAACACTGGCATTTCGGTATATTCTAGTTGAATTGACAGTTAATTTTTTGAGTTGGATTCAACGTTGCATTTGAAGAGCCCACATTATTCATACACTTATCCTAAAAGTTCAACTATTCTTTAAGTTTTGTTACCACACACCCACTCAGAATAACAGAATACCAAGCCTCGATGGTGAAAGAGACATGCAATTATGTTGTCAGGAAAACATACAAAGATACAAAACCATTTAAGTAACCAAATGTGCACTGCAGTTTTCATGTTGCACAACTGCACTCAAGTTTAAATAGCTTCCCAAAAAGTAAATTTTTTGTTTCCACTCAGAACATTGTGCTTTAGTAATTGTTTTTCTGCTGAAAATGCTCCCTCCACTTTACACACAGCACAGTAGCTGGCTCCTGCACCCCTGCCCCAGCACACCCTCCATGTGCATCAACTCAGCTCTTCAAGGAGGCAGACAACTTGTGGTACAGCAGCCAGTTTGCATCCCCCATTACTTCATACAAAAAGGGTTCCGAATGGATATTAATTACAGCCCCTTAAGTCTAGTAATGTTGTCTCACAGTTGTGAAACCTGAAACCTATGCAACACACAAGGTTTTTGTTTGTTTTTTTTAAACTACACTATCAATACCTGTTGAGCCAGTTCTCTGGTAGGGGCCAATACTAGTGCCTGGGACTCCTTGAGATCAATCTCCAACTGCTGCAGGATGGAAATAGCAAATGTGGCTGTCTTGCCAGTACCTGACTGAGCTTGAGCAATCACATCATACCCTAAAAAAAGTAGGATACACATTTACTGCTCCCACATGGGTCATTCATGTTAGTTTTATTTAATTTCCCTTGAAGTAAGTGATCAGTACTAAAGAGTTCTCTCCATTTCAGGTCAGTCCCGAAAGATGGTGTACCATCATATCACTTGTTCAATGAAGGTTAAAAATAGTTATTAACGCACACTAATAAAACAACATATGCACTTTACAATGCTTCCTTAATTATCTGATGTTGATATTGATGAATCGACTGCATACCTTTGATGCAGGGAATAATAGCTCTCTGCTGAATAGCTGAAGGCTTCTCAAAACCATAAGCATAAATGCCCCTTAGAAGGGATTCTTTTAAATTCATATCATCGAAATTGTCAACAATCTCATTCCAATTGCTCTGTAATAAAGAAATAAAAAATATTAAGTCAAATACCCACGTCCACCAGTGAATAAAATTCTCGGGTCATTTCGTAAGTGCTCACCTCGATGACACCATCGGGCTCCATTCCCTCTGGGCCGCCATGGTCTCTGCCATTAAAGAGAACACGCTGTTAGCAAAGGAGCAGCCACCAGGCAGAAGCGAGCTGACACCTCAGCCGCGAAAGCAGCGGGACCCGTGACAGATCATTCCAGCAGGCGCTCTGAGCTTTTGCCAACGGACAAACTCCTACCCCTCTTTGTGAGTGGCTTGGGCGCCACCAAACCCCGGGCCCAGCTCCCGGGGCCGTGCCCAATGCCGCGGGCATGGGCTCACCGAGCGCGCGCTCCCGCGGCAACGCGCGGGGGG
>VZTX01002217.1:7415-42782 GCA_013400915.1 Pardalotus punctatus | reverse complement strand
CGGGGCGAACCAAAAAGGCGAGGGAGAAGAGAATGTCAGGAAAAAAAAAAAAATCCACAGAAAGGCGTTTAAACTACAACTCGGCTCTACATAAAAATAATTTAGAAAAAGCCCTTTCCAAGGCTGAGTGGATTGCTAAGAAAGCCAGTAACGAAAAGCGAACCGCGAGGACCAGAGCTAAACCACTGCCGAATCGCGAAGCAAGGGGAACGCAAGGACCGAAACGTCTAGAACGGGAGGGGCCAGAGCGCAGGGCTGGCTGACCACGGCGCCCGGCCTCCCCCAGGGCGCTCCGGCTCCCACCCCTGCCCCCCCTTCGGCTTTTCCTCTCTCCCCCGCCGCCCCCGCATAACCCACGGAGCCCCCCAATGAGGAGACGGCCCCGGCTCCCACCATACCTGCTATAATCCGCGGAGCCCCCTGACATGTTCCGCTCACCAGCTCTGTCCTCAACTGAAAAGGCAAGCCCTCCGCGGCGCCCGCCTTATATACCCACCCTGCCGCCGGACTCGTTGCGCTCTGCTCTGCGCATGGATATATACCTCATGCCACAGCCAAAAAAGCACGAATCTCCCCGGATAAAGCCCTCTTTCCCAAGAGATTCAGTCACGCCACTGTTTGAGTTAATTCGAAGGTTGTGTATGAACCTCTCGGGTCTATGAGGTTACGTGGAACATGGAACTACTTTTTTTTGTCAGAGCGCGGAAGGATATTGCGCCATTGAGTGCGTCACAGCGCCCCACTCCTTCCTCCCTCTGCCTGCCCCTCCCCCCCCGCGCGCACGGGGTTTCCCGGCCCAGCCCCTGCTGCAGCGCGGGGCGGGAGGGGGCAATGGCGGCCCCGTGTCGGCCGGGCTGAGGGGGCAGCGAGTGGCCCGGCGGCTGGGGCGGCACAGCGGCCCCTTGTCGTGCCCGCGTTTTCCTTGTCTTGTTGGTTGTTTTAACGCCCCGGAGTCGGGGGTGACAGAGGAGACAGGAAAAGGCTTCCTCGGGCGGCGGCCGCGCGTCCGCCCCATCCGCACACAGAAATGGCTCCCGCCTCTTCCTCCCTGAGAGGTGAAACACGCCCCGAGCTCTCTGCCCCTGCACTCCCGGGGCCGGGGCAGCGTTGGTCGTGAGGAGGCAGCGCTGGGAGCTCGCGGAGAGGCCCTGAGGTGAGGGGGGCGCATGGAGGCGCCTCTGAGGGCTCCCCGCACCCCGGCCCTGCTCGGCCCCCAGCTCACGCCCAGTGCAGGCCGGCGGGCCTGTGGCTGAATCCCGCAAACCTGCTCAACACTTTCATACTGTGATACAAAAAATACCGATCATTTTAATGCTCTTCTCAGGTTTCACAATAATCTATTCATCAGTATTTCTTATGGAGGCAAGTAATATAAATTGTAAGCAATATTTTTGTGCCAACTTTAGTTGGTTTATGTGTATCACTTTGCAAATCTGTTTCCATAGTGATTATATATGAACAAATGGAGGCAGTGCTTGAAAAACTCGACCCTTTACTTTGTCTAGAATATTGTAAATTGTCTAGAATCATCTAGAATATCCATAAAGGGAACCTATTAAAGACTGGATATACCTTAAGTCTTCCTATGGTAGTATTTGCTGAGGCAATATTGTTTGCAGAAATAACCTACCACTATCCCAGCAAAATTACATAAATGCAGCTCCACTGCCAACCCATCCTAATGCTCTCAAGTTTTGTCCACCCATGCTGGGTAGAAATAATTGAGGATATTTCTTGTGTTTGCAATTCAAATAGACATGCAACAATAGCCAGAGGCCTTTTAAATGACCGATGCTGGTTTGTGTGGCCTGTTAACCTCTGGTCGTAAAACAAACAGGATGGACTGAAGAAAGAATGTGAACACAGGTTTGGGCTGGCACAGTTAGATTTCCTGCTAAAGTGACTTTGAATCGTAATGGAGAAATCACACTACTGAATAATTGTTAATGATCTTGAATATTTATTGAGAAAGCTGCTGAATTTGATTTGATGGGTATTTTTAAGTACTGCATTTAAGTCTTAGTATATTTGCAAATCTGAGAGGAAAAGATTTCCAGACGTGGGAATTTCAGGAAGGTAAGCCATCATTTTTCACAGACCTGAAATGGCATCTCAGAAGCACGTATCTACTTTTATCTTTTCCAATAAAGAAATCAGTGTAATTTCAGATTACCCATGTATTCAGATCACTTTGAGTGTTCAGATTTTGACAATAGTTTTCCCGTAACAAGGCTTTCCTGGCTTTCTTTAAGGAGAAACTGTTCTCATTGCTCTAGCTTGCTGCAAGTCTTATTTTACTCCACTTGGCTGAACTTCATTCTATTTAAAAAAAAAAAATTAGAATTTTTTTAAATTACTATCTTCAGTCAAGGGGGACAATTTTTAAAATTTATATTTGCTGTCTAAAATAATGGGGAGTCTCTTGATCAGATGCCAGGATTTCTTAGAATTAGGTAACTACAAAGCTGAACAATGCTGCCTGCGCCCCCCAAGCTCCTGATCGCTGGCCTTTATTGAGGAGCTTGAAATTTCCGTGTCTCTGCGGATTTTATTAATTTATTATTTACCTGATGCTTAATATAAAGAAAAGCCTGTGAGCATTCTAGTATCTGCTGCCACATGGTCATGGCAGAGTTTGGCAGACTTTGACTGATGGACTTATTTGGTCATGTTATTTGGTCTGGTTCATGGTCATTTTAACATAGTGACACTCCTTGTTCTAGTGGCCTCTTCACAGATGCTCTATTTGCCTGAAGTGTGTGACTGGAGGGGTGAAATGATGAATTAAGAAATAAACAATCAGTTCCCATGTGAAATGCATTTATTCACATGGATGTTGCACATTAAGCTATATTAGAAAAAGAACCCAGTATTTCCTCTGGTGGAAATCATTGTCTTCTTTCACCAAATGAAAACATGAAAGAAATTTTATTTCATTAACTTCAAGCACCATATGGTTGGAAACACAGAATCAGTCTTCTCTTTTTGTGAAACAAGATAGCAGATATCCAGGCTTCTTGTAATAGCAATGACCCCTAACTGGACTAGAGGAAAAAATTCTACATTTTATTCCCTTTAAAACCCAGGTACAGTGTTTTAGAAATATCTCTTTGGTTACAGTATGGCAAACAGTTGTTTTGTTTAATTTCATATCCAATTTGTGTAATTTTGGCCCAGTGTTAGCCATGCTCTCCCTGGAATTGTGTTCTGAACATGAAGCATCAGTGAGGGGTACCAAAAGGTCAGATTTTGTCACTGACAAAAATCTTGGAATGACACTGGAATTTCTTGTGGTCCCCTGGCTTTAAATCTGATTAAGCTTTTTAGAGGAGCCTCAACTGAAAACTTGCTCCCCAAGGAACAAGTTCATGTTATCATTAGGCAGAAGAGATACCGAGAAGACAGTAAATAATATGTCTGTGCTACTAAAGATAGGATCCACAGCCACATATATATGTGCACCTAATATCCTTCAGTAGATGTTTCCAAAAAAGACAATCTCAGTGAATCATGAGCTCTTTAGTGAGAGTGAACATAATTATACATTTGTTAACAGGGGTAACAGATGGACTAGCTGGTTTAGCAGCTGGGTTTCCAGTGATTATTCATGCAGATTGAAGTAAGGAGTGACGTATCTAAGGAAAGCAGTAGGAGCTGACACCTCCTGAAACTGAGCTCCACTTGAGCAATCCCTGCTCACCAATATTCTGGCAAAGGCGATGGTACAGTTTGCATTAGGAAATCTCAGAAATGTCCTTTTAGAAATCTCATAGTATGATTTGAATTTGCCATGAAACTGTCAGGTACTTCACAGGAAGCCTGCAAGATCCCAGAGTTCTTTACCTGTATTTGTAAGTCTTGCGCCAGAGTTCAGACTGCATTATTTGATTGCCATGACTAGCAGGGCAAGGAAGGTAATGGTAAACAGATAGAGTTTGCTCACAGTAGGTCATGTTAAGGATCAAGAGGATTTGTTAGGGTGTTGTTAGCAAGAAGTAATGTTTTTCAGTTCATCAATCCGAAAGGATCCTGCCTAAACAAAAGCGCGCTTCCTCAGATGTAGGAGTGGATAGGAAAGGTTCTGGAAAACCTCCAGGGGAGAAAGTCCATCCAAATTCCTGGAGTTCCATGCTTGTTATTTAAATGCAGTCAGGGTGTCATTAATGCTAACATGCATTTTTCTGTCATTCCACTGAATTTACAACGTAAACAAATTAAACAATAAAAATTTATAAGATACAGTGTTTTTAATGGATTGAGAATGCTGGCTTTGTGTTCTGTAGTACCTCAGTGTGATCTGAAATGCACATTATGATGACTTCAGTACATTGGGCTGCTAGGCTTGCTTTGTCACCCTTTTTTAAAGTTATTTTACAACTTTGTTATGTTTTGACAGGTATTTCTAGTCTTTGTAACTGTAGTCAAACTTGTGTTGTGAAATCTCAGTGATGTCCCTGTTGAGTGAATTGAAAGTACATCCAGAATTTCCTCTCCCTGTCCAAGTTCTGTCTCCCTGAATAGTTGTGCACTAGGCCAATGAGGAACGTATTCAAAGATGCTTAAATTACTTAGGTGCCAAGCACTATGGGAAAGCCAGTGGGATTTGAACTGCTTTGGTTGATTTAATTGTCCCACATGCTCAGTCTATTCAAGACATTCAGGCTTGTGCAGAGGATGTGGGGTGGACGGGGCCTTTTGCCGGCCAGCTGACTCACTTGTCTGAAATGTATGCAGGGTGGTTTGCGGCTCGTGCTTCCTAATGGCTTGGAGCACACCCCTCCAAGGAGTGTTGCTGCTTCAGTTGTGCATAGTTTTGTGTCTCCAAGGAGCGTTCCTGCTTCAGTTGTGTAGTTTTGCTTCTTAGCCTAAGTTCTCTCTTTCACAGTTAGATCTTCACATCAAGATTAATATAATCTTGATTATATTAATTTGTTAAACTGTTTAAAACTAATTTATTTGTTTTGTTGGTTTTTTTTTAAGAAACAGCAAAGTTGTGTGATTTAATCTTTCAGGTTATTCATCCATTAATTCGTCTGCTCTTAGAGTTTGGAGTTTAAATTCAGATTTGTAGTGACCCTCCTGCCTTCAGAGGTTTGAAGTTATTTGTTACTTATTTCTTATTCTGGCATAATGAAGTTCTCACTGAATTTTTAAGAAAGATGGTTTTTCTTTTATACAGTGGGACAGTTCTTGTAAACTGCTGCTGAAAAGGAAGTGGCAGAACTGCTGTAGGCCCTCAGAGGACCTTGGGTTTCTCAGCCCCCTCTCAGAGGGTCAAAAAATCTAAAGGATTAAGGGAAGTTAATTACTACTTTTTTTTTTATAGTGGGTATATGGGTATATGTAGTTTCACTCAGTGGCCTTTGAAATTGTGAAAAATTTCCCTTTTACTTTGGTTAGCATTACATTGGTCTTCTAATAAAAAGCTGGGGTTAATTCTAGAAAATTGGTATCTCATTTCTTAGTGGAAGTATGTAAATTATTGTTAATTCTTTGAATGAGTGTAACATGAGAAAACTGTCATATGGAATCGCTTATGGTTGTCTTGTAATTTTAATAACTATTCTGGTAATAATAAGAATGTTGGCACAATAAAATCTTAACCCAAATGCTTGAAACAGAAATATGCTTTTCTTTCTATGATTTTTGTAGTCATCCAGTCCTCTGCATGCTATAAAACTCATTAATTACAGTAGATATAGATCTTGAATGTTCTTCTTGATTGAGCAATTAGATTTTTTGTTTCCAAGTTTTCAAGGTTTGTAGTCAGATCCAGGACATGAAATCAGCTTAGCTCTGTTCTCTGTTGTGTTAAGGACTCCTAGTGTGACCACAGACTGGCATTTTAGCTCTACAATTGAGCAGCTGATATTTATTAGAGACTTGCCATTGAGTTTTATTGGAAAGAGAGCTCTTTTTGCACTTTGGTTTGCTCCTCTGTAAAGTGGGAGTGACAGTATTTGCCTCAGAGGTTATATGTAGGCAAATGCTTGAAAAATGTGGGGATGAGTAATGGAAGGAGGCCTAGAAATTTTTGTTAGAAATTGCATGCTACTTTCAGGGTAGAGTTTATTCCTTATATTACAAAAGTAAATAAAGCTGAGAGATGAACCGGGTGGCAGCTGCTGATAACATCCTGACACAGTTGTTACATTTATTTTTTAAGTCATGAAATACTGCATGTCATATATTTCTGTGAGACAATCTGCCAAGAGCATTTTTTCCAATTCCGACAGAAAGGTAGATATAAGCCTGTGCATTATTTTGAAGAAAACACTTTTCCTTCTGCTATTGGTTAACCATGTCTGCACATTATTTATTCTCATGATTATACAAATTTGCAATCCACTGACATTGCTTGAGTTTTTTAATTGCTGATTTCAGTTGGTTACATTTTGGAACAGCCACTGCAGGCAGACCTATACTCTGTATTTAATTTAAGTACCTTTCCTCGTTGATAACCAAATTGTGTGTTCTGTACTTAGTAGGAGGAAATAATGCATGTGAACCAAGCCCAAGATGAAAACACCAAAAAGGCCAAGCAGGCACTTTCACAGGGGTAAATTCACAGGACCAGTTTGTGTGTGCTATTCCATAATATTTTGTATGCCAACTGAATATTGTCAGATGAGACAAAAATGAACATGTGAGGTGCTGGATTAGAATGGAATTCAATCTTTTCCTCCCAGGTTGTGCCCAGGAACACCTGCCCATTTTCCAACAAGCGTGGACATGAAGTGATGCAAGCACAGACAGGATGCAGGTGATCCCTTTCCTTTAGCCAGGAGTAGCTGTGCTGCTGCCCGTGCCAATCGAGGACACGCACTTTAACACATCGTGTCACAGCAATTGGCAGTGGCCAGAAACCTTTGTTCTTTACACAGCAGGAGACAGAAATGCAATTCATGCTGAATTGCAGGAATATATTGATTCATTTATTTCATGCATGTGATGAAAGTGATTAGATTATAATTACTGGCAGTTTTTTGCAGTATATAAAGAGAATGCGTATAAAGAGAATTCCTCTATTCCAAGTACTTTTATCTTGTGCTTTAAGAGCTTCTGATAATAATTGTTTCTGAGTCTTAAGTAGTCGGGTGTTTTGCTGTCATATTAAGCACTTGCAGCTCATTCTTCTGATGTATTTAAAAGTAACAAAGTCAGGAAAATCCTGATTTCAAAGCAGGCAGATACTATAGTACTTGGTAATTACAAAATTACTGATAGTTTTGTTGCATTTTTGTTCTCTAAAGCTTGTGTTACCCTTTCTAAATGTATTCTGATACATGCTTTTCCATGGGTTACAAGACTACAAGGGCTTGTATGCCATTATGGCTTTTATTTCAGCAGGATTTTAACAAACAAAGCACTGATTTATGTGCTAATAACAAATAAAGAGTCAGTCAAACAATGACAAATTCTTAGAGGACTTTTTTTTGGATGTGATACTGTGTATATCTTAAGGTCAGAATTCTCCTTTTTCCCCTTCCTGTCCAAGAAAGCTGAGTTATCACAAAGATGATTTTACAGTTAATTACCCAAAAGGAGTTCTCTGATTTCCTTTACTATTACTCATTTGCATTGCTAACATTCATCTCTTCTGGGAATACAACCTTGTACCCCCTGGAACGCACTTTTCCCTTGAAATAATGGTGGCATTTTTTTGTTAATTTACATCACTTCAGAATTGTTTTCGCTGATTTCCTGGGCTAACAAACTGTGTATCTTTATGCAGAAGGAAAGAGAATGAAGTGAGAACTGTAAAGGACTGCTGCCTCAGAACTGCTGTTGCCATAGAGCTGCTAACGAGGAAAAAAACTGCAGCATGGATTTCTTGCGCGGTTGAAGGTAAGATGAGGGCACAGCAAAGACTGTAGGAGGGGGAGGGGAGGCGAGGCAGAGGGAGGGAGAAGAGGAAGAAAGTCTGCGTCCTTGCTGTCTAAAAAAGGAAATTCAGTGTCAGTGTTCATGAGCAGAACTGCTGGTGCAGAAGAACAAAGCTATCTCAGTTGTTTAGGGTAGCAGGAGTGATGAGCAAGCAAGCACACTCCCATGCTTTCAGGAGGAAATGCTGCAAAGAAAGGAGGGAGAAGAGTGACTTTTTCCTTTAGAAATACTCACTGCTGCTTCAAGGTAGCTGCTTTTTGATACTATTTTGGCATTAATGTTATTACCCTGGGTAAAGACAGCTGTGAAAAAAATCAGTAGGGATAGAAACAAGAAGAAAAAGTGGTGGTAAAAAATTCAGCATAATCTTGAGCTGATGAATTCTGTTTCTATGTATTAAAATGTCTCAGTTGTTACATTCAGCTGTGCAATGCTGTGAAACCTTTCAGAATGCAAGTGAAATTATGTTTTTTGTGGTAAGATTGTTGCATTATGTTGATGTGTTATCAACCTTTTGATAACACAATGATCTTTCATCTTCTGTTACCTAAGTAGATGTCTTTTGAGTGGAAATGTATAAAATAAAAATTAATATTAGATACTCAAGAATACTGACGGTAGAGCCAACATCAGACATGCTTTCTGCGGGATCTCTTTAATGGGGAGAACTCTGTAGTCTAAGACTCTTCAAGATCATCACAGAATTATCTGCAACACACTCATGCAAAAGCCGCTGCTGCTGCTGTTTCTACATCTGTGTAGCATATTACATATTTTCTTCACCTGCTTCTTCTCTCAGTTGTTAGGATCTTTTGGAGATGGCTGAATCCATGTACCCTGCACAGGAAACCCAGCACACCTGCTGTGTTTGTACAGTGGGGCCTTGAGTAGAATAAAACAAACTGTGGAGGCAGCAATAACACTGTCTTAGCTATGTTGTGCTCCTCTGCTGATATTGCTTAACCATCTGTTTGCTGTGTTATTGAGTGTGCTTGGATGGACCAGCCCTTTCTCACAATTTCTTGTTTTGCACTTTATCACCATTTATCAAATAGTGTATGACTGTTCTCCTGAAGTCTGTTTGCAGTTTGGGTCAGAGTGAATTTTTTTTTCTGTGGCAGCCTGGTAGTTTGAGATTCAGTAATTCAGGTGTAAATGTTAGGTATTCAGATTTTTATTTTTAGTATTAACATCTCTCACTGTGAAATTGTTGTTCTTTGAGTTTAGAGAGTTTAGCTCATACATGCCATTTCCCAGTCATGAATGGCACTAGGCGAGGTACATCAATCATGAATACATAAATTTCCATACCCAAGGTATGTCATGTGGAATTGGATATTTGAGCGTATTTTTACTAGTCAGATTCATTTTGTGATTCAGGCTAATTTTGTCAAACTTGTAACCTACAGAAAGTTCTTCTGAAGCCTTCAGAACAATTCTCTTTATTTACTTTGGTCCCCAGTGCACTTGGGGTTGGTAACATCCTGTTAAGATTTGTGTGGGTTCTTTGGGCCAGCGCACGTGAAGATCAAGTCTTCGTCCATGACTGAGGCATCTCCTGGCAGTACAAGTGATTGTGATTTAGTTCAGTGTTAGCAAGGCGTTTACTCTCCTGCTCTGAACAATTGTTAGTGCCTTGCTGAGTGAATAATTGTGTAAGGACTGAGTTCCACAGAGCATGTGATGCTACATTTCAGAAGAGATCACTGAACTTCTGGGTCAAAACAGTTTGGGTTCTTCAGAGACATGAGGTAATTATTCAAACAAGTATGACTGCATAATAAACACCCCTTTGTAGAGTAACTGCTAAAGAAGGAATGGATGGGCCCTATGCAGATAAAAATTTAGTTGCCTTATATAAATATTTAGTGGAAGGTTAGTGTTGCCGTCTATGATTGATTTATTGGCCATGATTTTCTATGATTTTCTTCATTGGCCAAAACAGGTGGCCAGAAACACAGTGTTGCTAAAAACAAGCTATTCTCATAAAGTTGCAAATAGTATGACTATTTATTGGTTCCAGTTGATGGATTGATGGTGGCTAGTATGTATTTACAGTGAAAAAGAGCAGAACTACAGTAGTGCTGATATAGAAATGTCTTGAGTGGAGTGCACTCACATTATAACCTTCATATTGTTGCTGTTCCTATGCCTAACTGTCAGCTACAACCAACAGATCTGTCAGCTTGAGTCAAAGTTTCAGAGGTGTCTTGCTTGTCTTATGATAGAAAAGCAACTTAATGAAGCTGAACAAGGCAGAGGAGTTGTTTGCAAGTCTGCTAGTCTGTCCATACATTTGGACTGAACTCTGAAGAAAGAAGCGATGTTGTAGTTCATGCTTGGTTTACCTGCTTCTTCCACCTGGTTTGTATTGTGGGAGTGATCAAGACAATAAGGAAGTATGGCAAAACATTGCCCAGAACACTCTAATCTCTGTATTTGGGCCAGGAAAAAAGCTGTTAAGCCACTAGTGTTGCTGTGGTTAATGCCAGGACTTGCACCAATTCCCAAAACACTGAAAAATATAAAAGCTACTTTGATGGCTAATGCTGTCCATAATTACCTTTTTGAGGTGTTGCATTGCTCCATCTCCATCTCAACCACTCCAAGTAATACCTGCTTTCTACACGATAGACTTTGACTGAGTGCTCTAAGGCCTGATTTTTGAAATGCTGAGTACCCGTAATGCTATATAAGGTTAATGGGAGCACAGACTTCTTAGCAAAATTCAAAATCAGGCCTTGGCACTCAAACAGGAGATTTTTAGTTTAGCAGTCACAAGACTGCTTAAATAATCAGTCTGAATTCTGGATTCCTTCTGGATCTGATTTTTTTTTTCTTTTGCAAAGCCTGAGCCATGTCCCATTATACCCCTTTGTTTTTATTAATTTTGTGAGTATTACTACTCTTTTAGTCAGTATACAGCTAGTAGAACAACTGGCACATAAAAGGAAGAGAATTCAGTTATAATAAATTTACTTCTTCATAATGTTTTATGGCATTGGTCTTTTTTTCTGTTGGGTTGAATGACAGGAAATTAACTTCTGCTGACATGCTTAAGGGTTAGAATAAGAAATAAAACAATGTTCCTTTACATGTGTCTGGTGGATTTTTCAAGACACCGAACTATAGTGTTTTGGGCATGTAGGTCAAAGTCTTTATTTAAAGAGGCAGTAGCTCCTGGTGATGTTCTGTTGATGAGCATTATGTTCCCCAACTTGAAATCAATAGTCCTCAATTCCTGTCTACTCCAGCTGTTTGAGTTTTCTTATAGTAATCTAAGTTTCAGTTAAATATACATCCTCTTTCTTTCTCTGCCTTAGTCAGATTTGTTCCCTTGTTTTTCACACAAAATACAGTAATTTGTTTCAAGCCAAGTGGTCTGTTATGGCTCCTGGAATAAGTGCATCTAGTGAAAGGTGGAGAGGCATTCACCAAATTCATACAGCGCCCTCATAAATATATTTTGTCTTTTCATTTTTAAAACAAATTTACTCCTTTGGCATGACTCTGGATTCTGTAGGGAATTCTGATTCTCTGTGGCTCAATTTGGACCTAAACAGTAAGGTAAGTAGTTAATGCTGGCTCTTCAACTCACAGATCAGCACTATCAGTAGTCATGGCAGAAGAAAAAAGAATCACTATGGGGTTTCTAATCCCTGTTACTCTTTTATATGGGTAGGATTCACTCCTTTGAAGGTTGTGATTGTGTTTTCATTGGGCAGCAGATTGAAACCACTGCAAAAGCAGCAATACTACCAGTACTTCATTGTAGCAAGATGCTTTACCCAACTAGAAAAACCTTCATACCTTTGTCCTTAACACAGCCTTCCTCTTAAATTATAATGCAGTAGAAATATTATGTTATTAATTACATTTTACCAAATGAACTTCATGTAAAGCTTAATTAAAACTGTGGAAGCTGGATTGTACTAATGTGGTCTTGTAAACACAGCAGAATTAGGAGTTGCGGGTGAGTAGCTGATTACAGAATTGAAAATATCTATCCTTGTTGTATTTTTTAGGAATATTTGAGGAATTTGTACATTGGATTTGGTGCAGCTCTGTCTACATGACAATGACCATGTAGTGTTGTCATTTCTAATTCTGTAGACTCGTTTATCCTCAGAGCTGTTATTCCTAAATTGGGAGCAATTATCTTGCTGGCTAAAAGACCTGAGAAAACAAGGAAAGAAATGGGTTCTTACATCCTATCAAATAGCAGTGTTCCTCATTAATGCTCCACATGTTCTGATGTCAGGTGTTTGCACAGCTCTGTCCCGTGGCTTACACTGTGTGAACATAGCACTAGAGGATGATTGGAACTGCTGAGTGTGATGAAAAGGTCGTGTTTCAATTATGGCAAAAATCCAATAGTCCATCCATAGTAAAGCTGAGGAATTTTTCGTGTGGTCAGTTAAAATACATATTTTGTCTCAGTGTCATAGATGGAATGAGCAAGAGAGGGAGAACATTAAATTCAGGCAGCTGCAGAATAGCCATTATGTAGCTCTGGATGTCAGCTGTATGAGTAAACAGAGGTTTAATTCAGACATATTTTCATACCCCAGACTCCTAGTTCAAATTATCTGTATCAGTAAGAATGCAATTTTTCTGGTGCAGGCGTAGTCCTTATTTTTTATATTCATGAAATTACATTTAGAGTGTTATTTATACTCTTTGCTTATAGTAAGTGGCAAATGTCGAAGCTCTACTTCTAGAGCTTAATACTTAAAACAGATTGCACAAATGGGGTGTTTTTAGCTACAGTGTTACTCACCCAGAAGAAACGCTGAGTGTTAAGCCTACTAAACCATTCCTGGCAATGACAAAAAACTGACAAAATTTGGCGATCATAAACCCTGTGACAAAAAATGTGCCATCTGCTGGCCAAGGAGGAAAGTACTCGTTAGGCGCTGCGGTCCCTGGGTAAAGCGCTCCAGTGTCGTTCTGGCAGGAGGAGAAGCTGGGTGTTTTGCAGAGCTGTTCAGCAGTAGAGCTGGAACAGGTCTGGTCAGGAGTTTTCTCACAGCAGATTCATCCATCGGAAAGTGCTGTTTTGTGATAATTGAAACTTTCTGTGGGAACACGTCAATGAGAAAGGGAAATGTTCCCTTCTAAAAATATCCAGATATTCTGTTTCAAAATATTTAGACATGGAGCACTGATTTGTATTCCAGAATTATTTTTTAAAAGTAATTATTTTTGTAAATTATATAAGCAAATTGAAATTGTCATCTTGGTATCAAACATTAATGAAATTTCACATCATCACTATAGCACATGGTAAACGGCCACTCAGTCTCATGTCTCACTACTCATGGTTGTGTATGTGTGCTCTGTGAGGAGAATACATCAAGAATGTGACTTTTTGTTCAGATAAGGGAGACTGGAAATGTGAAGAAAACTTAATTTTTCTTGTATTTACATCTTTATTTCTTTATTGTAATTTTCAATTAATTACTTAAATTGTTACTGTAATTTAAAGAAAAACTGTTTTGAGCTTATACTCCTGTTGATAATTCAGTATACACCAAGAGTTTGCAGTTACTGCCGAAGTCATACCAATCAAATACTCAGAAGAAAAGAAACAGAGAACTAAAGATAATTCTCAAGGCTTTCATTTGCCTAGATTTGTAAGTTTAGTTCTTGTCAAAACAAGAAGATAGCCTTTGCATATTATGCTGCAAGGAAAGGAATGAATTAAAAAATGCTAGATTTGATTAGGGATTGATTCAGGGGTTATTATTTTTGTGTCTTTCTTTAAATGGGGCTCCAGCTACACCATATGACTTCTGAATAATTGTTTTCAGGAAGATGTACAATGGTTCTGAAATCACCAGTCATGACTGATATCTGTATGTCTGTCTGTCTGTCTCCATCCATCCCTATATGACAGCCAACTACACTGTGTAAAAAAAAAAAGTTCAAGTGCGCACAACCAGGCTGAATTTATACTCATAGGGGCTGTTTCTAATTGTGGATTTCATGGTATTTTAATGAATCTTCTAATGCAATTAGAAAAAAAGGAAGCAGGCATTGGAGAGGGGAGGTGTTCTTACACTGTCAGGGAATGCTTAGATTCAGGCAGTGTGAGTTCAGTTCTGTGATATGTTGAGGACTGTCCTGCTGCAATCCGAGAGACTCCTCTCTTGCTTTTTATTTTTGTTCTTGCCCCTCTCTTGAGTTCCTGTGTTTTATGGCTTCTTGACTATGGTACATTCACCCACTTCTCCATCCCATTCACTCTGTTTCAATTTTTGCCACTAATTTGCTGGTTTTTTTTGTTCTTCTCACCCCAACCGTATCATGCCACCCTGCCTCTGTTGTTCGCACTTCTGTGTCTTCTGACCTTTCTTTGTAGCGATCTTCTCTTTGGAGATCATCCTGTGCCTGTTATGTCAAGACCTCCTGATCCTATTCACCCATCTCTTTTGCATTCTCTGAGTAGACTTCCCCCTCTAGTTCCTCCTCACCAGGGAGGTGATGGCTGCAGAAGCACAGCACACAAAACAAGGACACATTGCCACCTGTTGAGTACATAGTCTTGATGCTACAGCAATCCCATCAGTTGGAATGAGCAGCTTCCCTCCTTATTTTCCCCTTTCCCATCCTCTTTTTTCCTTCATTTTTCCCCACTTTCCCCCTACCCCAAACCCAATACCTTGGCTGGTCCAGAACACAAAGTTGTAGGAGCAGCAAGGCTGTGCCTCTGCTGGGATTTTGGCATTCTTTTTCCGTACCCAGTGTTCTTGGGGCTGGAGGATACTTGACTCTCCAGACCCTAACACTAATCCTAACCCTCATCCTAAACCTAGCCCTACCCCAGCTGCTGAGTACATATTCTTGATGCCACAGAAATCCCAGCAGTTTGAAGGGGCAGCTTCAGAGAATTGCAGCTGTGCTGGAAGGTCATTCCACTGTGGTTTCAAGTGATATGGTCTTTTACAACCAAATCAGTGAAGTGTTACCGTTTGTAGGACCTTATCCTGCCAATAACCTTTTACAGGACTGAGTAGCATTTCAAACTGGTGAACTGATCTGGCATTAACGTACTTATTAATTTATTGCTGTGTGGGATTTGGTTTTTTTCAGCTGAATAAGTTATTGCATCCATATTTTATTTTGCAAGAAATATTTGTTGCTTTCTAGCTAATACATCCCACCAAAAACTCAACCTTTGGAAGATACCCAGAAGAGAAAAATCAGTCCAGTCCCAAAATAACGCACAACCTAATAATGGAAGAAGGCACACAAATTTTAGGTGTCTCGAGAGTTTGTAATTTTGTCATCTGATCTGTAGTATTTGTGCACTTCTGCTGAATGAAAATCTATCGGTCATGTCAATCTGTGCTTCTCTGAGTAGTTAATACAGTATGTATAGGGAATAATAAAACTGCTTTATTCAGGATTCTCTGAGCTGTTCCTGTTATCTCATCCAACAGAACAACCTGCTAGTGATAGACTGGTGGCAATATTGATTTGTTCAAAGAAATTAACAGGTAAAAAGGTTGTTTTATTTTGTTCTTTAAATGATCCACTCCAGTCAATTAGAGAAAAATTATTCCACATATCTAAGAGAGGCTCCCTTGTTCTATATTGTCTTCTGTTTTACCCATATCTGGTTGAGCTTCTTCATGTAATCTGCAAAATTCTGCCATTGTTTTAAATATAATACAGTAAGATTTGATGCAGTGATTCAGTTTGTGCTTATAGAAACTTGAGGCAGATGAGTTACAATGATTTACATATTTGCAAATATATGCAAATACACAGTATTGCCATATGGTCTTAGGTCCCCAGAAGTGCTGGTGACCTACTTGAGTATTACAGTTAACAGAACTTGAGCTTTTGTCTCTTCATGTTTTATACATTTCAAAAGACAGTATTCTTCTTATTTTCTATGTAACATTTCTGAAATTTTTGAATTATGGTAAAGCATCTGCGAGATCAAAGCCTTCCTCGTTGTTTTCTGTTGCTGGATTGGTGTTTTCTGCTGCAGAAGGCAAGAGATCCTCATTTGTGAATTCTCTGGGAAAGCTAGGAGGGGCTGGAAAGCCCACAAGTTGTTTCCATGGTTTTCCAGGACATCTAGGGCGAGGAAATTCTGGGCGATCTGGCAACCCATTAAATAAAGAAGTATCAGGAAGAATTAATGGCTCTGCAGGTCTGCTGGTTTCCTCCCTTCCAACCCCTGTACCAACCAGCTCCAGTGCTGTTTCAGCACTGGCTGATGGGAGGGTTTCATTTTGATTAAAACCCCTTTCATTTGACTCCTCAGAAGATTTGAGGTTTGGATGTTTATGCTTACTCTTTTTACTGTGTTTTTTATGCCCACACCCATGGCTGCTTCTGTGCCCACAACCAATTTCATGCCTGTGCCTTTTGTCAGAATCATGATCCTTTTTCACTCCGTGCCTGTGCTTATGCCTGTGTTTGTGCCTGTGTTTATGCTCAGGTTCACCTTCACCTTCTGGTTGCTGTCCATCGTCTTTCCTCGTTTCTGTGCTAGGGCTTTGGCTTCCTTCTTCATTTCTATCATTATGTAAAACTGCGTTTGACTGGCTTAGTATCGCAGTGCTCCGGAAAGGTGTGAATCCAGGAGGCCTTCTTGCAAAGAACATCTGAAAAACATTGCAGTAATAGCCACATTTGTTCATTTGTTACATGAAAAAGAACAATTGCTTCAGATTTGGGAAATTCAGAAGCTGGCTCATTGCTGTACATGAATCATTTAGCAGATTTTTAAACTAAAATCTAAACTAAATAATTCTCTCTTCTGTGATAAGCATACAAACATAAACATCCTCCCAAATAACTCTGGAGTATTTTAGCAGCTGTATGTGTAAAAGAAAAATTTCTGTATCACTGAAATTTTGTCAGTGTAAGAGAGGAATGATACTACGGAGAGCAAAACACATGTACTGGTTTTTAATTATGAGCAATACAGTTGGTTTCTAGGACTAAATATCCTGGCACTTGTTAGAGTGTAACACTCCCATGTATAGAACCAATTTATGCTGAAGGTTAACACATCTCTGAGTAGCCTCAATGGGAGAATGTACAGAAAATCTGTGTCATTTTGTTATATAAAATGTAACTATTGAATTTTTTACTTCTAGATTTGACATATGCATTTCAGAGTACTGCCTACAAATAACACAGAGAGGTTAAAGCTGATAATATCAAACATTCTGTTGTTATTGTGTCATCTCTACTCCCTCATCAGTGTTCAACTGGAAGACAAAGCCTGGATACATGGTGTACAGTCACTGTCCACCACGTGTTTCATTTCTCTCCACCAAAGTCTCTGATCATTATCTAGCTGCAAATCAGAGTTATTTGGGTTGAAGCTAAATTTGAAAGTCGATATGGATAAAATGTTGTAGTGAAAATAGAGAGGAGAGACATTAGTTGAAACATAATGAATATGTAGTTATGGAGGTGCTGAGCACACTGAAGTTATTAGTTATGAGAACAGGATAATCTGTCTTTATTAAATGTCACACAAGAGTCTCTGCATTTATTAAAAACCCTGCAATTCTCAGAAATATCTGATAATAAAAATATTTCTATTCCATTGTGAGATTTTCAAACTGACCCACATTCGGGATTAGTGAAGCTGAGTAGGAAGAAATTGAAAGTTCCTTCTGCAGAGACTGACAGCTGTGGCAGGTGCTACCTGACTAATACGAAAGGTTCACAGCTGCTTTGGAAATGTGTGGGGTATAATTATTATGTTGGCAAACACATTTTTATTTCAACTTTTAAACCTACTATGAGTAGTAATTTAAGAGAGTTGATGGGCCTTGATATTTCAGAGATTAACAGACAATGCAGAGGAGCAGCCAACAGGCAGAACTTCTCCCTGTCCTGCTGCCTTGTTTGTGTGCTCACCTTCTTGTCCACTGTCTCACCTTGTGGTGAAACTGCTTTGATGTAACAGGTTGTTGAGGTTAGAGGGTGAGAGCAAAGAGTGTGATATTACTGAGGCTGTTAAAAGAACTGTGTTCCTTTATTTTTGGTACAAAATATGGGATAATTTGGAAGGGATAAAGAATTTAATGTCTGCCTTTGTCCTACACTCTTCTTAAGAGGATGGGTAATGAAGAGGAATCTTACCACTCTCTGTTCTTCAGAGCAGTTCACCTGGGGATAGATTTTATCCTGCCATGGGATCACATGAATTTGTGCTTCACATGACAGTGATGCCTGTTGACAAAACAAAAACCAACACATTAAGGCAACAAAACTTCAGACACAAAGAAAGAGACTTGGGCCTGAAAAAGACACTTTTAAAAAATAATACTTTAAAATACTTGGAACTTTAACCAAATATTTATGAGATCTATCTTAATGATGAATACTTCTGTATTGGGACACATCAGAGCTTAGCTTTTCAAGGTTATGGTATGCCTGTGTGAACACTTTAATTCAACTTTGGATTCTAGATTGGATCTTGAAAATTGGATTTTTCATCTGCAGCACTTTTGGAGCACTAACTGCTTAATCTTCATGGTATTCCTAAGAAGAACTTTCTGTTGGTGGTATTTCTCCTACTAAAAATGGGGACATTGAAGTAAAGGTTTATTTTTCCTCTAGCGCCTGCTACACTGACAATTTTTTAAATCTCACAGGTAAGCACTGTTCATATGGTGGTAAAAGAGATGGGAGCAAAAAGCTTCCCCGAGCAACTCCCTTGCCAGTGGTTTTTGGCCCTATCAGCATTCCTTTCCAGTGTCCAGAACACATTTTTCTGCTATCAACAGCATGGCATGCACTCCAGAAACATCATTCCTTTGCACACAAGTAACACTCCAGTCTCATGTTTTCCTTAGCTGCAAGTCCATGGAGTCAGGAGTATTGCAGCTATTTCATTTGGCAGCAGCCTCCTCCTCTCCTTTCTTTAATTGCTTATTGCCAAAAGAAAGTTTCTTTGGTTTTGCAGTGAATGCTGATCCTTCAGCTGGAGTGACTCAGTTTAAGTTTCAGGGTTTCTTAACTTGGGTTACAAACAGTGAAAGGTGCTCTTCTTCTTGAAACAAAAGTTTACTGAAAGAGGTAACAGAACCCACAGTGTGATTTTACTTAAGCGTTTACGATTTCTGATGCAAATGAATTTGTCCATTAGAAACATTACAGTTGGCAATATTACCATTACTTACACTGTCTGATGTGGCTGTACAGTCCTCATTAAGTTTTTCAAACTCACTCTTTGAGCAGTTTGTCTTCCAGACTGTAAATTTTACTTGATACTTTTTTCCCGCAACCACCTGAAAAATTAGCAAGAAGGCTTTCTGTGCTAAAGGCATTTTATTGAAAAGGGTTCGCAGGAAAGATGATTTTCTACAAGTTTATACTACTTATATTCTACATGTCCTAACCACTGGGCCAACATATGTTAAGAACAATATTAAAATATTTGGCAGTAAACTTGTCTGCTTCTAATCTAGTAACTTACTTACTCCAGTTCCTATTCTCAAAAATTCTAACATTGAAGGTGAAGGAAACAGAAAAGGTCTGAATAATACTGGCCCCACAATTATTAAATGTGTGTAGTAATTTCATTAGTAACAGATGAAATCATTAGAGATAGCCCTGTAGAGAGCCAAATATGATGTCAGAAAAGTGGAATGTGAGTAAAACAAAGTGCGTGATGAACAGGCTCAGTTGAAAATTAACCTATTTGCCAAACACATTAAAGAGAGAAACTGCGTGGGTTCAGGAATGTGCTTGCTATGATCTCTCTTAGTATTTTTCACAGAGCTTGAAATAAACTATCTTCCTTCAGGGACATCACGCAAGACATGAAATTCTGTTTCCCTAAAGTCTGTTTTAAAGGTATGTGCATGCTAATATCAGACATGACAGGGAAAGTCAGAAAGAAGAACAAAGTTTGAAAGAAGAAAAGGCACAGATATTATCAGTAAGATGGTACAAGTTATTTGGAAAAATTCTGGTCTGCTTTTAGTGCCTTCTCCCATGACACCAAGTATTTTCTGAACTACTCCACTGTCAAATTTTCAATTCTATCCTAAACTTCTGTTTTGATGTGTTGGGATGGTAAACAAGACTGATGAAAATGTTGACCAATATTGTACTCTTGATTCATTATCCTTTATCAAGCTCTATTTATTTGTGTATCTTAAGTTATGCACAGATGTCCTTTTCTGAATCTGGCTGGAATATTATTAGCAGCACAATCAGTATGCAAAATAACCGATTTCTAAGGGAAATTAAGAAGCCTCATTTCTTGGACCATACAACTACTGTAGGATGGACACTGCCTAAAATAACATGGAGAGTATTGGTGTGGTGGATCAAGGGACTAGTCCTGTCTAGTAAGTCTTTTACACTTTAAAAGTCTGAAGTATGTTACAAAGGTAAAAAGTAGGGTAGATACATAGAAATCGAATACCCTGAGCCAACCTTCTTCACATGCTTTTCAAATAATTTTAAGAAAAAAAAAATAATTCAAGAGATGGGGAATCTTTGAATCATTCTTGAATGCAAGCCAATATGGATTAGATTTTACAGGAAAAAATGCATGGATATTTCAGTTGCTGCATGTATCAACACTTAGACAAACAGATTATTTCAAATCTGAATACAAACTTCAGCTCAGGCCTATGATAATGTCATGTCTGTTCATTGTGTCTGTGATATATCCCAACCTGAACTGTTGCTGATTGTATTTCTCCACCTTGATAGTAGAAATCATCATTGCTCTCTGAATTATACTTCTCCATAGAAACCTTCAGTAGTTCCTTCAGTTCTGGACTGTCATTTGGGATAGTCTTTGGACAGCCTGGGCAAATGGCAGCAACTACCATTTCTTCAACTGAAAGAGACCAACAGGTTTCAGATCTAAGAAACAAAAGATTCAATGTAGACAAAGGCTGGGAAAAACAGTTATAAAGCCCTGCTTTCTGGAACTCTTCATATTTGGGTCTATGGAATCATACCAAAATATGATCAGCAGTGTCATATCTTGGTTATTTAAAAGAACATCAGCACCTACTGTCACATGGGACACTTAACCACAGTTTTCTCATAGAAACAAGAATTGTGTGTGCCTGTTGTGGGTAGCCAGAAAATATGGAGAGGGAACAGCTACATGTATGGAAAGACCTGATTTGGGTGAAACAAGTGGTCCATTTAATTGGCAGTGAATTTGTGAGTTGAAGAAAACCAAGTATGAATAGGTGAGAATGCAGCATTTACTATATGGAGCAGCACTGTACTCTCTGTTCCAAAGTTCTGAAGCTGTTGATAGTCTGTGTCCAGTTAGGCTGGAGGAAAAAGTAACAATACATAACAATAAGAGACATTGAAAACTGTGAAACTTTCAAAATTGATAATGCCTACAACATACCTGGAAACTTGCAGTCATTGGCAATATCCACGATCTCTGCATGAAGATTCTGAAATGCATTGGCCTCACATTTAGCTACACGCTGGAGTAAAAAGTGCAAAACAGTTCCTTGTTATTTAGACATAATGAACAAGCTCACATCCTAATACCTTCCTTCTAATAGAATAAGTCAAGCATGCTTCAAATAATTCCTTCCTTCCTTCAGTGTGCTGGAAGCCAGAAGTCTGACAGACAGTCTGCAGAGCAAATAAATAATCAGGGTTCAAAGGGACCACTCAGAGAAAATAATGCCCCAAAAGAGAAGCCAAATTAACTATTTCTATGTGTCCATTACAGAAAAAAGAGGATGTTTACAAGCCAGAATCCTATTTTATAGAGAACTCCATGGAATTTCTGTCTCAAACTGTAAAGACCAAAAGAAAATGACAAAATTATCAAATCAATCATTACTGACTTTCTTGTATTTTCTCAGGTCTTCTCAAGAAACTGTTGTAGATAACTTGCTAAAAATTTCCTTGATATCTTAAAGTTGGAAGAAAGCAGATATTGATCCTGGGTTTTTTTTAAAACATTATAGAGCCTAAAGCCAATTCCACCATTCCAGTGATTGAAAATGGTAGTAAGGAAAGAATGAGGGGCAATGAATACATCCAGGAGAGACTGAGGTTTTGTGGTAAACAGAAGTCATATTTTGCAGATTTGTCAAAGTTCTTCAAAGCATCAGCAAAGGTGGGTAAAGCGACCTCTTGATACACACAGATTTTCAGAAAAGTTTTGGTGCAATCCTTTATCAAAAACTAAAGAAACCCAATTAACTGTACAATAAGAAGGAAGACCTAAAATTCAGGATTGAAATCTTAGGGCTATGACAGTTTTTTGAACATGTAATTATAAAAAAATCTGCTTAGTAGCATTTTAGAAAAAAGAGTTGAAAATAGTGTCAAGGCTTATTATCCAGGTTAAAGGGAGTGACATAATGTCCCAGTATAGCTTGGTGGTTCATATATGTGTTGAACACGGCGCAATTCTGGTCCTCGCATTTAAAAATTAGTATACAGAGCTATATAAAGGTATGAGAAAACGTCCTTGGAATATTGTCATTCCAAGGAATGGAATATTCTTGGAATATGGTATTCTAATAATATCTGTCAGTGATCTATTAGCAAGTTTAGGGGATAAAGTTAATAATGTAATTCCAGAAGCCCTGTGTGACCCAAGCAACATGGGAGTGAGGCAGTTCTCCTGCAGTAGGTGAGGTGACAGAAGTCATCACCTTTAGATGACAACTGGGGAAACTCAGACTCAAGCAGATTAAATAACTTGCTTATGGTTTAAGGGCAAGTGGGTAATGGGGGGATTTGTTTCAACTAGTCTGACTCACACTTCTGTTATTTACCAGTGTTGTCATTCTTTCATTTTTTGATCAATACTTCTGAAACATTCTTGAGATGTACAAGGAGTAATTTTTGAACAGGAGAGGCTCCTGAATGCCACAGTAAGCGGTGCATTTCCACAACAGCTGAAACAGATGCCAGTGTGTCCCCTCCCATTTACCACTGCTGTTCATAGTGACTCTGCATTCCTGCCCTCTGCCTTGTGTTTGCAAAATCATTTTTCTGATCCCCTCATGAGCTGGTCCAGGGAGGTCAGTTGAGAGAGGAAGCTTCTGTTTTTGGTGCAGCTGCATCAGTTCCAGGTCAGAGAAGCTGAGGGAGTACCTGATTTTGCAGCACTGTTTAGATGGATTATGAGTATTTGTTAACAAATTTATTTTGAAGCTCTCTTATTTAGACTGTGGTAGAGGTTAAGTAATAATTCAGCTACTTACTTTTCTTAGAAAATATGTCTTAGGCTGGAAAAATGGTACTAATTTTAATTGTCACTTTTTGGGTTGTACATGAGTAATTCCTTGAATATAATCTGGATAGAAACTTCTCAAGGGATTTATCATTTGGGTGAGACTGTTTAGATTCTGTAGAGTCGTCTGTAAACCTTGCAGTGGTCCTCTTAGTCATTGATTCAGGAAAAAACACTGATGTCTTAATTGCATAAATAGATAGCTATGTATGACTGGATTTAAATTTTGTTCACAAAGTGAAGCGAGACTATAAATATTTTCTTGAGTCAGATCTTGATGATTATTTGTTAATGTTATATTTTCTTGATAAACAGATTTTGAAGATTACTTACACCTCTAGAAGTGGTTTTGCATTCTGGAGTTAAATCTGGAAATTGGCCTTTGGAGCAATTAGTCTCCTCAATTTCATATCTAATTACATAATTCGTAGGAGCTACCACCTGGAAGAGATATTTAGGTTATACATTATGTAAAACAATACAAATTTGAAATTTAAACTATTAAATGAGATTAGCAAAGGAAGCAAAACTACTCATCTAGTGCCTTCCATCCATCAAATCACTTTTCAGTCCTTAAGCCACAGAGTATTCATAGACAGCAAAAAAAGAGCCTTGTCCTTACAATACTTAGTTAAAATGTTAACTAAGTCCTGCTTTTGTTAGAAGTGCACTTTGTATTTGGTGTCCACTTCTCCTAGCAAGCCTGCAGCCTAATGCTGCTGGGTTTCTTGCACTTTCCTCCAAGGATCTGTTATTTATTACTCCCTGTGACAGAAAGCTGATCTAGATAGATGACTACACTAATACAGCCTGGCAAGTCCTGCATTCCTGAGCATGGGACACAGTAAAACAGTATCTGAATAATGTAACTTTACCCTGCTGGCATAATTTTTTGTTGAGTGTTCTGCATTTATTATCTACCCATAATTGTGTCTATCCTGGGCTTTACCTTCCCACACACACTGTTTTGTCTAGGTTCATAACCCTTTTAAAAGTTTTTCTCTCCAGGAAGCTGCTCCATTTTCCTCATTGTGGCTACTGCTTCTCACCCATGAAATCTGTCCAAATCATAGTGTGGGGCCAGCTAGCATTGGATTAAAAAGGAGAAATAATCAAATATATGAACTTTCTATCCCAGATCAATTGAAGTGGAAGGCTCTGACTTTTCCCTGTTTGCTGGAGGTGACGTGATGGTTCTCTTTCCAGCTGCTGGATTGCAGTCTGTCTGTAACATTTTGTCATGTGGCTTAAATATTGTGCAAGCTTGTCTTTCAGCTAAGAGGATTGCTGCCATCAGTAAATATAAAGAGGACAGTCTGATTTAAATAATGAGTCAAACTGACATGACACCAGAAGTTGCTTTTTGGCTAAGTCAATACATACAGGGTCAAAGAAAAGGATCTGTATTTGGTGTTGGGTTGTATACTAGTTAAAAACCAAATAGGAAACTTTGCTTTCTGGCAATGTCACACCAATCCATAGGAGAGCCTTTCTCTCAGGGAAGGAATTCCTGCATGGAATACCAGAAGACATAGAATTTCTGCAACCTGAGTAGTAATTTCTTACAAAGCAGATATTCCAACGTGCAAAAATCTTGCAGCAAGTGGCATGTTGATTTTTTTTGTTTTCTTACCCATTTTTCCTGTGTGGGGATTACGTGTCCTATAACATGTAGCAGCTGCTAACAAGTGGGCCCTATTGCCTTGCAAAAACAGAGATACCTGCTGCTGTTTGAGAGGCTGGGGAGTATGTGAGACATCTGTGCAGGCTGGCAACTTTGGCACAGCCTGTAGGAGGGATCTGCTCCCGCTGGAGCCTCAGGGCAAGGCCAAATAAAGTACCCAGGAGCATCTGAGATAACACAGGATGGCACTGAATGCAAATAAACTGGTGTAAGCACTGGTTAGGTGCAACTGCAGATGAAAAATGTGTGTACTATCAGTTGAGAACTCTGAAAATCCAGTAGGTGACTGTTCATGAGTCCTTATAAATGAAGATAATTATTTATAGAACCAACCCTCTATATGCATTTTGTATGCTTTATTATGAAATATAAGCCACCTTAATATCAGAAACATACACAAAACAAACATGGTACTTGCTTTGGGTTGGGTTACTTCGGTAAAGTTTTGAGAAAAATAATGTACAAACCTGTCTCTTAGCTTCTTTTATTTCCACAAGCTTAAAAAGGGCAGGTTCTTTACCGTGCTTGTTAAAGTTTTGAATGGCTTTTTTCAGAATTTCTGACACTTCTGAACCATCATTTGATATAGGATGAAAGCATCCAAGACATGGAGCTTCAGTAAGTCTTATCTTTGGCACATCTGGAAAAGAAACAAACCAAAAAACATAGGGCTTCATACAAAACAGTCTTAGGTTTTCATTTTTCCAATCTGGGAGAGGGTAAGAAACTTTTCTACTTTAAACTGGCATGATGAGCAAACCCTGTATTCCAGTTTCAAGGCCTCTGAAGACATTTTTGTATTTAGAAGCACACTCTGGTTGTGGTGGCAGGGGCTGTCCATGACCTTAGGGTCCAGGCATGGTTTTGGCAGTGAACCCCATTCCAGCAATTACTGAATCTCAGAAAAACCTTGCATATAGTTTTGACACCATTAAGGAAGGTACATTACTCATTCAGCCAGGGAAGAGCCAGTGAAGGCTGCAACTAAGAGGATGGTTTTCAGATTCTTCAAAGCTCACCCACAGTGTGCAGCTGCTTGCTGTCCTCACCACCTTTCAGGATGGGGACTTAGCAGGAGTGTTTTGGCTCGCCCATGTGAGCTGCTGTGACTCCAGGTGCCCCAGGGACTGCAGTTGGACTATTCTGCTATCCTTGCTAGTCACTGTGGCTGCCAGTTACCACTTGGTGTTACCTTCAGTCTTAACCAGCTGGATTGGCTGTGGATAGACAAGCCTGACAGGGATGCTCAAACTCCTGTTTCCTGCTACTAATCCTATTAACTCTCTTTCCTTTCTAGTAATCATGGATTGGATTTTCATAAATTAATTTTATAGTTCAGTACATAAATTAATTTCACGAGTCAGTGAGCTTGAGAATGGAAGTGGGACAATATGTGGTCTCTGTGGAATTGAAGTAAAATTTGTGTGCCTGATCTTCAGCTGGCATAAACTGTTTTAAATGGAGTTACGCCAGCTTGCAGCAGCCAGGAAACCAGTCCAGGGTCAGTTAGATCAAACTGTTCCACCAAAGAGGCTGATCAATGTGGTACCAATATGGTGAGGAAATCCCTCACCTGTCAGGTGTGAATAAGGCCTGGGCCTTCATAGTTCTAGTATCACTTATTTTGACTCAGCAATGACAAATAGATACCTTACAGAAAAGTGTGGCCACGTTTTCAGTAAGTAGTCACAAAGGAGATAATGAACCAACAGCACACCCATTTCTAGACCAGCTGTGGTCTCAGCACTTTCATAAAGACTATGCTGAACAAACGTGTGTTCTTTTTTCAGAGTTGCTATACCTTGGTAAGAAGAGATGAGTTCCTTAGGCTGAATACCTGATTCATTTAATTTGTGTGGGGTTTTTTTTGCTTTCTAAGCAAAGATTCAAATGCAGATTTCCCGTGCATTCTCTGTGGGATTCACACAACTTTTGCTGGCAACTAGGTGTCACCATTGCCCTAAGAATGCAGCACTTGTTCAGTAGCAGAACATGGAGTTTGTGCACTGCGGTTCCTAGAAGGACACTGGCTGTAGGTAAAGCCATTTCAGCTTTAAACAAGACAGTCAGAACAAAAAACAGATATAAGCTGTCGAACATCTCAGAAATCGGGGTGAATATTTCTGTAGTTAATAGTTAAATGGATATTTTAAAGCGAGCTTGGGTATGTCTTACAGAACATCAGGCATAGAAATCTCAAGTTGCAATGCTTTTAAACAATGGAATCTCTTTTTAATTAAGGAAATTACTATGTGAATATAATAGTCATATATGAATGCATTATATGTGAAAAAGTGTAGTACTGCTTATTGTTAGGGTCTAAAATATCAGTCTCTTACATAATTATATTACTGCCAGATTTTTATTTTGTAAATTAATTTTTTTTTTCTTTTCTTGTTTGGGGTAAATACTTGCTTTGGTAAACTTTAACAGAAAAAAATCCAGTAATTTTTAGTTTAGAGAAAATTAAGGTGCAATTCTGTCATACAAAATTTTTTCTAGTAATTCCTGGGACAATTTTATACTGAAATAAGTAAGGACATAAAGTTGAAGTGTGACAGATTGCATCTAGTCTCTTAAATTACTGCTATGCTTTTGGTCTTAAGCAAACTAATTTTAACTAATTCCTAACTAACTAACTAGAAGAAACTGTACACACACATGTGCTGGTTTTTTTTACCCTGGGAAGAAACTGCCTATGCTCCACTGACTTAGTCTATATGTGTATAACAGTGAAGTGAAATTTTATCTTTAATATGTAGTTGCTTACAAAAAATTATTTATACATGTCTGACTAGAATGATACGGAGCTTCTACCTTTAAGAAGAAAATTACCAGAAAGTCTCGGTATTATATTTATTCAGTTCTTATTTGTCAAAGTATTTGTTGAACACTGTCTCAAACAGTTACATACCTGAGAAAATTTTGCATTCTTGTGAAACATTAGTTGTTTTATCAGCATCATTCATATGAATTCGAGCTGTGCATTCTCCTGTTTTCTGCAAACACATATGGCAACAATTGTCTTAAACTTGCTAAGGAAAAATGCAGTGCTTTAGCAATTGAACACAGCTGACAGTTGCAAACTCAGTTTGTAGAAGAAGTTCATGTGTATATTTGTAGTAATGTCTAACTTGCTGTTTTGTTACTGAAAAAGGATCCGTTTTGTTGATTGTGTTGAAAGTCGGGGATGAACTGAGTAGATAACTTGTAAGATTACTTTGTATTTGTATGAAGTGTACTGATTAACTACAGAATTTACAGACTAATGGCAATGAACACATCCCCATGAATAAAGACTGTATAAACTATGTATTTCTCCATTTTCCTCTCTGCTAGTACGAGATACGCAGCAATGACCATGGCATTTCACATAGATTCGAATTACATTGTCATCATCCCTTCCTGTGCACTGTATGAAATAGCAGTGCCCTCCCCTGGGAGTGTGCAATGTCCCTGCAGTGTGTGCTCTCATTGTACCTCCCCTGGGTGCTTTCTGGTAGCCTGAGCCAGACATGCTTGGCGCTGCTGAAAGCCCTCTGCCAAACTTTCTGCCATAGTGGCTTCTGTCTCAGTATTTGGTTGTGCAAGTTCCCATTATACATAATTAATAATAAAATTTTACGGTCCTTACACTCTCACAGTGCACATTTCATATGTTGGGTTTATTGTGAACCTTCATACTGAAGCACTGAAATGTTCTTTTCTGCATATATTCAGTATTGTAATGGAAAACTCAGGATTCCCATGGTTAACTTTACAGTTGTAAACATTTCTGTACTGTACTGTAGTCACATAACCTCTCAAAAGCAATGCAGCTGAAAACGTTAATTCTTCTACTGTATTTTTCCCCAAATGATTACAGTCCTGGTCATTATGCTGATGCTTCTGCACAGCGAACTTGTAAAGAGGACAGATACTTACGGCTTCTGCAGATACTTTGTACTGACATTGTTGCCAGTGTTTGTTTTCCTCGGTAGCGCAAGTGCTTTCAAGTATTCTGTATTTCACATAGAACTCTGGGTCAGGACCTGCCTGGATTAAAACAATGTACATGTTATTATTTGCATAGTAGTGAATCAAGTGAAAAAATAAGAGTTTCCAAAAAGTAAATACTATTCATCATTACCTTAAATTTTATAGTATGGTTTCACATTAGCTGCTGGTCTCAGCTCTTGGTAGTTCAAATATTAACTTACCTAATTATATTACTTGGCCTTTACCTACAATGACAATATGTTGATGTAATAGATACAATATGCACAAGTACCTTCATTTTAACTTGTAGTAACAGGGGGTTTAGAACCAAAAAGAAGTGGTTAGGTTTTATACTCTCATTCAAATGTACTCCAAAAAAGCCATTTTGGGTGGCTGCTTGGATCATTAGCATAATTACCAGCTTGGACTGTGCTCCTGTCTGACTCCCTTGCTCTCACTCTTGGCCTTCTCCCAGATCTGTCGGCTATCTTTCTGTAGAGCTCCCCGGCAGCCCAGAACCAGCAGCCAGCAGCCCTCAGGCAGCCTGGCAGTGCCCAAACAGCTTCTGCTCAGTGGTACCGGGGAACTTCACCTGCCCAGCCTGCCCAGGAACGGGCGAGCAGGGGTGTGCCCTGGAGACAGCCTTGGGCAGTGCCTGTGGTTTTCTACAGGCATTGAAGGCTGGGCTGCAGGGCAGGGCAGCCTCAGGAATCCCATAAGATGAAATAAAAAGAATTAAGTGAAGTTTGGCCTGGCCAGTGGAAGTATTTCAGAAGTTGGTAGATCAGTAGTGGGCATCTTCTCCTTGCCATAAACCAAGTAGTGGGCCTGTGCCTACAGGTGACCGTGGCACCACTGTAAGGCTTGTGGTTCATCCTTCAGAGAAGATATAAAGTCAGAAGTTACTAACCTTTTACAGGCACTAAAAATGCTCTGCCAATGTGACTTTTGAAATGCAAACAGGCTGTAGTTCAGCCTATTTATTCTAAAATAACCAGTTATTATTCTCTGTCTCTGCTGGGAGAATTAAATGATAATTCTTGCCTTAGTGCTAGGAAAAAAAACGAAGCTGAGCTGATGTGGTTGTCATATACTGGATTTAGACAGATGTAGACACAGATTTATATACTGCCTTCTCTCAATTCCTGTTGTGTATTGCTACATGTACAAAGAAGTGTAGAGGTACCTGATATAATGGTTGTAAAAAAGGATAAAACGGGCTGTAAAAATATAATAGACTTAATCCTCAGCAGGTAGAAATTTACTTTTATGGAACTACATCAGATTATACTGTCTGGGACTTAAAAAGAGCCAAATTCTGGTCTCTGTTACAGTGTTTTAAATCTACAATAAATCAGCTCAGTGAGCAAACAAAGTAAGACATTATTTCTGTATTATTTGCTTTTAGTTCATTTCATTATTATTATTATTATGAACAGCTATGCCTTTAACCGGGGCAGGTTTAGTCTTTCACTAGTCAGTTTTTATGTTTTATTACCCTATCAATAATGAATATACATGAATATGTAATAACCAGCTATTTAATTAATGCATTCACCATTGTGAGATTAGCAAGGAGTCAAATCTATACTCTTTTTAGAAAAAGAATCTCAAATATGAGGAAATTTCAATTGCAGATTCCTTTTCTCTGTTTTTTAGTTAACATCATAATCAGATCAATCATTCAAAGTAATAATTGATTTCCACTTCATATCTTTTAAGAAAAGGAAAGATGGATATCTAGAGAAGAAAAGATGAATAATAATTGCAATAAATATGTATTCTTAAAAATAGAACCTTGTTTAAGATAAAATTCTGAAACTCCTATCTGTCCTTTGGGAACATCAGCAAATGGAAGTTGGTATTACAGCTCTGATACAGAGATGTTTGCTTTGGGCTGTTAAGAATGTATGCAGTTCACCGAGAACAGTGAGACCATTTATTTAATATTAATTGTAGAAAGGGTTTTCTGATTGTAGTCTTTGTCTCCACATGCTAAAATGTCCCCAGTGTGTAAACAGGAACATGGGAGGGCAGGTGCCAGGAGATGTGAGTAGTTTGCTGTAAGTGTTTAGCAATGCATGGCTCCTTTCCGAGGTCAATTTCTATCTGGGTAAAAGTGTCTTGTGATTTTGGAGTGCAAAATATTCTCTCTGACACAGGATTTCTTGTGGTTTACATCTGAAAATCCAATCCAGTAAAAAAAAAATGCTAATGTTATTTTCAAGGAAAGTAATGCTTGTCATTATTATGGTAATACCATCTTTGTATGCCTCTCAGAGGTAAATACTCTTTTGTTAGATTAAGGCTATAGAGAAGGACTCCAGGCAAAGGATCATGTTGCATTCTTTTTTCCTTCTGTAATTTTAGCTGCCACCCTATTTCACTAAAATACCACCTAGTGCTTTTAGATCGATCTGTGACTTAGGACTGGTGTCAATCAAATAATATTCACATACAATTCAAAGTACTGCCAAACTTTATCAGGTGATTCTTTTTTATGTGTGTCACCAGCTCTTCCTAAGTTAAGATTATATTCATATTTTTTAACAAGTGTGGCTTTGCCGTTGGTCTGAAAACCTTACAGATGATGGAAAGGGGTAGAATTCCCAACAAGAAAGAAGAGAACAGAGCGGACTAGTAAGACAAATTGTATTGGTGATTGAAGTTTTCTGTTCTTTAGTCCTTGCATTTATAAGCAATTCACCAGCACACAGAGTTCTGCTGATAAAAACATAATATACATCCCTGCTTGTCATGGGAATGAGTATCTTACTGTGCAAGTCACTTTGATTTTTTTAAAACATTTTTGGAAGACACTGTGCTGTCATGCTTCCCCCCTTAAAAACGAGATGGAGATAAGCTGATTCAGAGTGCATAAACAATTCCAAGTTGGTTTTTTTTGTGCAAAGTCTACTTACAGTTTTCTTGGCTTCCATCACCATGTATAGAGCAAATTGGTTAGCAGTTGCTTTGTCTCCATTGTATTTCTTCAGTGCTGCATCAACAGCTTTAAAGACATCAGGGTCATCACAGTCTGAAAACTCAAAGGGAAGAGAGGTGGCTCTGCTAGAGAAAAAGCTACAGCAGAGTGCTAAGACAATGAAGGCCTTCATAATTGGATAAAAAAGGCCCCCTGATTTAGAAGGCTCTTTAAAAACCAAATGGAAAAGGAATGCCTGGCAGGATTTTAGTCACCTCTTCTGTTTTTCAGGAGCAGTAGCTAAGTAAACAGAATGAGTGGGTTGCTGGGGTTGGTTGATTCTCCTCATACCCTGTTTATACTGCAAATAAACTTCTGAGTTTATCTAAATAAACTTTGTGTGTTCACCAGAATGACACTAAGGTTATCCACCTGTCATCAAGATAACAGGATAAATGGCTGCAGCTGGGGATCAGTGTAGCCAAAGCAAAGCAAAAGAGAAGGAAGTGTCTATAGCTTTTTTACTTCTTAACATCTAAACTGCTACTGAGAATGAATTTTACAAGGCTTAAATAAAACACCCAAGAAGGTCACAGTGGCAATGAAGTTTTGGACAACAACCTTGTAAATTTTATAGATCTGTTTAGTGTTCAGGCTGCAATAGTTCTGAGAACTATAGTACTCAGAATGTGTTTGAAAAAAATCTTTGGACAGATGCATAATGGTTGAATGTCACGTAACCCTTCAATAACACTTGATAAACCTTGTCCTTCATGGTCCTATTGGAAAGTCCATCTCTGCGGCCATGTGGAGACTGCCTGGACTATGGATTAGTCAGTGTCCACAGTGCTTTATTGTCATTACAGATATGTGATGCCCAAGAGCAAAGGATAAAATACTGTTGCCTGAGTCTGGCCAAGCCAGGATTAGAGCTGGCTGAGAACATCTGGTGCTTGTATTGGCACCAAATAGCTTTGCTTTGGGCCTGTGAACACCTTGGGATTGCCTCAGCTCCTTTGTTCCAGCTGTGTCTTGCTGTATTTGGTTTGTGTGGCAAGGTTTTGATAGCAGGGGACTACAGGGGTGGCTTCTGTGAGAAGCTGCTGGAAGCTTCTCCTATGTCTGACAGAGCCAATGCCAGTCAGATCCAAGATGGAACCAGTTCTGGCCAAGATTGAGCCCGTCAGTTCTGGTGGTAGTGCCTCTGGGATAACACAGTGGAGAAGGGGGGAAAAAAGAAGTGGGAAAGAACAGGAGAGAGAAGAGTGAGGATATGTGAGAAAAACAACTATGCAGACCCCGTGGTCTGTGAAGAAGGTGTGGGAGGAGGTGCTGTGGGTGTGGAGCAGAGATATTCCTGTGGCCTATGGAGCAGACTGTGGTAGGCAGCTGTGCCCCTACTGCCCCTAGAGGTTAGTGGTAGAGCAGGGATCCACCTGCAGCTCATGGAGGCTCCCACCCAGAGCAGGTGGATGCCTTGTGTAGGCAACAACGCCGTGGGAAGCCCATGCTGGAGCAGTTTACTGGCAGGACATGTGACAATGCAGGGCGCCCATGCTGGAGCAGTTTGTTCCTAAAGCGCTGCACATCATGGAAAGGACCTACACTGGAGCAGTTCATGAAGGACTGCCTCCACTGGGAGGGATCCCAGGCTGGAGCAAGAGAAGAGTGTAAGGAGTCCTTCTCCTGAGGAAAAAGGAGGGGACTGCAATTCCCATTCCCATTCCCCTGCACCAACTGGGGGAGCAGGTAGGGAAAATCAGGAGTAAATTTAAGCCTGGGAAGAAGGGAAGGGTGAGGAGAAGGTGTTTTAAAGATTTGACTTTATTTCTCATTCTCTTACTCCGATTTGAGTGGTAATAAACCAATTTCCCCATGTCCAGTCAGTTTCACCTGTGACAATATTTGGTGAGTGATCTCTCTCTGACCTTACTTTGACCCATGAGCCTTCTGTTATATTTTCTTTCCCCTATCTGGCTGAGGAGGGCAGTGACCGAACAGCTTTGGGGGTGCCTGGCACACTGGCACAGTCAACTAACCATACTTTCTACAAGTTTTGGTTAAAGAAAATGCACTTTGGAGACTGTGGATAAACTACACCAGAAATAAGTTTGTTCATACATGGTAATGGACTTCTAAAAATTAGTCAACCTTCACTCAATCATACTGACTCCTCATTTTGTTTCTTTCTCTTCAGTGTAGCCCTTGCACTGTATTTCACTTTATGCCATAAAAAATCTATTTGGAGGACCAAATTACTGACTTTTTTGAGATTAATCCCATGTTCTTGCCTATGACATAGCTGTTCTGAACCAGCGTGCTGGTCCCTAGACAGTCTGAATGGTCTCGACCTTGATGGGGGCTGGAGTATAAAGAGGCACCACTATTCTTTCTTACTGCTCCTTCCAAATCAGTTTCCAATGAGGAAGGTTCAGCAATAAAAAAAACATTTACATGAAAGAGTTATTACATGCATCTGCTTTTCTTTTCCCCTGAGAGCAATTATGAACTATTTGAAAAATGCTGTCCTTGACTGCAATATTTCTGTGTATCACCACCAGCAGCTGTAGCAATGGAAGCACCTGTGTAGGCCACCCTGCAGTGAGACTTCAAGTCATTAACTGTTCTCAGACCTTTTCTAGAAAACAGTGGTAACCCAAACACCATTAGTCAATTTATGCTAGTTTGCCTCGTGGATGTTTAATACATAAATAGCTTAATAGTTTAATATAATTTCTAGTTTAATGTCTAATAGCTAATTATCAATAGTAAAAAAAACCCAAAAGACAAGACTTAGGCAACTGTGTCAAGAAAAAAATGCTTGCATTTTTATTTCCTTTAAATCTGTATAAAGCATTAATGTAGTGTCATGGATTACTTTCTATGAAAGGCAGTCAAATTTCCTCTAGGTCAGATTCCTTGGAGAAGTACATTATAATTATGAATAATGAGAAAATGAAAGATTTTAGATGGTAGTTTTCACTATTAGGGAATTTTCCTTTTTGTTAGAACTGAAGGAGCATAGTTTTCTGGGGAGATTTTTTTACCCATTCACATTATCTGAGGGACTCAGAATTTTGAGCCTTTCAGTTAAAGTGGAGCCTGAGATAGCCAGGATGAAGAAGCAGGTTGAAATACTTCATGATTATTTTCAGTGATTCTTCTCTCCAGAAACTGAATGCTTTCCCCCCTTCTGCATGTGCTGTTTTCATTAACTGTAGGACTGTCATTGTCCCTGCAACTCTCAAGTCAGGAGAGGTCATATAGGAGAATTTTCTGCTACAAAGCACGTGGAAATAAAGGTAAAATGTTTGGAAGGTCAAGTTTGGGTTTTCCGGGGCACGATTTTGATTGTGTAAGGTGATCTGGAAAGCCTGGAACTTCTGGCATCTCCTTTAGTCTTGAGCTGGGGAAGGAAATAACTTCACCAGTGCTGGAGAAGTGAAGTTTGCATTGAGATAGCTCAGCAAAGTTTGCAGTGGGAGGTGCGAGTGAATCCTGCTGATTTAGAACTGGGATGCGATAGAGAGCTCCTGTTACCTGGCATGGAAAATGCTTTCCTGATATGCTTGTCTTGTTGTGGTGATGTCTGTGATAGTGATGACAGTGATGAGGAGGGTGTCCTGGAGGAGGAGGACAGGGTGGTCCATGATGGTGGGGAGG
>VZTX01002214.1:302-71241 GCA_013400915.1 Pardalotus punctatus | reverse complement strand
TGTGGTACGAGGAGAGCCTGGACGGGCGGCTGGCGCCGCAGGGCCGGCGCGACATGGAGCAGCTGGCCCGGCGCATGGCCGCCCGCTTCCCCGCGCTCTTCGCCGCCCGCCGCCGCCTGGCCCTGGCCAGCAGCTCCAAGCACCGCTGCCTGCAGAGCGGGGCCGCCTTCCGCCGCGGGCTCGGGCCGACCCTCGACTTCGGCGGCGACGGTGAGTCCGGGACACCCCCCTCCCTTCCCTGGGGGAGCCCCCGGCTCTCCCTGAGGGGCTGGGAGTGTCTCACACCTTTCCCGAGGAAGCCCCCTGTGTTCCCTGAGGGGCTACAGAAGCTCCCTGACCTTCCCAAGGGGCTAGGGGTGTTCCACACTTTCCCTGAGGGACTCCTGTCCCTCCTGAGGTTGTCCCGTGCCCTCCCTGACAGGGCTGGGGGTGCCCCCCACCCTCTCTGAGGGAATTCTGGCTTTCCTGGAGGACCCCCACTGTTCCTTGAGGGGGTGAGGGGTACCCGTGGCCTGACTGAGGGAGTCCCGTGTCCTCCCTGAGGAACTGGGGCAGCCCACAGCCTTCCCTGAGGGATTCCTGGCTCTCCCAAAGGGGATGGGGGGGCCTCACACCCTACCTGAGGGATTCCTGTGCCCTCAAAGAGGGGCTGGCAGAGTCATGTGCCCACCCTGAGGGAGCGCTGTCCCTCTCCTGAGGGACTCCTGTGCCCTTTCTGAGGGCTTGGGGACCCTCGATCCGACACTGAGGGAGCACCATGACCTCCCTGAGGGGCTCTGGTACTCCTGTGCCCTTCCTGAGTGGCTGGAAGAATCCCACACCCTCCTTGGCAGGGAGCCCCCAGTGCTCCCAGAGGGGCTGGGGGGGTATTCCTGCCCTCCCTGTGGCTGAAGGTAGCTGTGAGACCAGTCCCGAATCCCTCGTGCCCAGGTTGAGGGGGACCCTGTGTCCCTCTGTGGGGACATGGCTGTGGTGGGCAGACTGTCCCTTAGAGAGTGTTATGGTGGCGATGTCCTGCTACCCCTGGGGATGGCGGTGCCTCTCCTGATGCCCATGTTTGCTTTCAGAGGTGGAGGTTGAGGTCAATGACTCCCTGATGCGGTTCTTTGATCACTGTGCCAAGTTTGTAGCCCTGGTGGAGGAGAACGATGCAGCCATGTGCCAGGTGAATGCCTTCAAACAGGGGCCTGAGATGAAGAAGGTCCTGGAGAAGGTCGCCAGTGCCTTGTGTTTGCCAGTGGAGGAGCTAAATGCAGGTAAGGAGTTCCTGTTACAGGTAGCTTTGGCTCCAAGTCTGGCTGAGAATGCCTTCCAAGACATGTACTTATGCAGAGTAGGTAATTTAAAGTGCCTGTGAATTGTAGATGCAGTCTCTAATTAAGTGCATGAGGCTGTAAGTCTGTGTTGGTGTTGCAGTAACAAATGATTGTTGGGTAGTGCTCAGAAGAAAAAGATGTTTGACGACATGTTTCCTGTAGATCAAATCAGCTCTACCTGGTTTTGGATGGATTTGAGTATTTTTCTTTTAATTCTACTTGCTGAACAGCCACTGTAATTCATTTTAGAAGTAAATTGAGAGGAAGTTGCTACCTGGGGAGCAGTCGTTTATCCCTGTCTTTGTTTTTTGGGTTTGTTGCAGATCTTGTTCAAGTGGCTTTTCTCACCTGCTCATATGAGCTAGCTATAAAAAATGTGACCTCCCCATGGTGTTCACTCTTCAGTGAAGAAGATGCCAAGGTATGTGGGGCTTGGAGCAGCCTGGTCTGGTGGGAAGTGTCCCTGCCTCTGGCACAGGGTTTGGAATGAGATGGTCTTAAATGACCTTCCATCCTAAACCATTCCAAGACTCTTTTTATTTGGTAGTTTTGTGACTATCAGATCTCTAAACCAAATAAATGCCTGTAAATAAAGCACAGTAGAATCCAGATAAATGAGGCAGATGTTTGTTCCTCTTCTTTCAAAATAATTTGATGTAACTTTTGATGTTTAGTAAGGCTCCCCCAAGTCTCTTAAGGAAATTTGCAGTGCTGGAAAAGAGGGAAGATCTTTGCATGGGTAGGTGGTTGGCTAAAGGGTGGGCAGTTAGGAATAAGTGGTCTCCTCTCTAAGAGTATCGAGGTCACCATGGGCTTCTGCTGAGACCTGCCCTGTTCAGTGTAGTTATAAATAACTCAGCATGGGAGGTGGGAAACAACATTGATGCCAGGAATTGTCAGGAAAGGAAGAGAACAAGGAGAGCACCGTGTGCTCTTGCATAATTCCAAGGCACAGTTCTGTCTGAGATGTGTGCACGTCTCTGGAACGTGAAAACAGATAAGCCGAGTTGAAGGTGTGGGATGGATTCTGTGGGAAGAATGATGAGCCAAAGGCAAAATCAGAAGTGCTAAAAAAGCAGTGGATAATGGTTGTCTTGTGATGTGCAGCACCACCTGACTGATTATCTAGATACTGAATTTGGTGGCTCTTTGTTCTGATCTGTTGTCTGGTTTTATGCTAAAGCTGGAGCCTTGATGTTTGGGATTGTTTGGGGTTGTTTTTGTGTCGTTGCTCCAGGCTCTGAGCTTTTTGTTTTCCCTTAATGCAATAATAAAAACCTGTGAGCTCTGACTTTAGGTGCTGGAATACCTGAACGACCTGAAGCAATATTGGAAGAGAGGATATGGCTATGACATCAATAGTCGCTCCAGCTGCATTTTATTCCAAGATATCTTCCAGCACTTGGACAAAGCAGTGGAAGAGAGCAAAAGGTAAATCAAAAGGTTTCCGTGCTTTGGGAATGAGCTTTCTGTGGTCAGTCCTGAGCTGGATTTCAAGTGAGTACAAGTTCAGTACTTTACTTCCAAACATGGCAACATTAGGAGAGTTGGAGCTAGGAGAACTTCAATGGAGAGAATACAATTTTTACTGGAGCAGTATTACTTTAAAGAGTATATTTTTAAGTTTTCATTGATGCACTTGTGTCCAGATAGTGTATTTCCATGTATTAACTTGCTGATCCACACAGGCCTTCAGGGGACAGCCAGCTGCTGTCTGGTAGTGGTGTTCTGTTCCTGTGCAGTTTGAGAGGAGACATGGAGTTAAAACAATAAGCTTTTTCGTTTAAAATGTCCTTGTTTAAAATAATTTGTTGCTTAAATGGTTAATCTACAACCTGTATGCATTTTCCTTATGTAAACTGAACAACTACAAAATTCATAGTTTAGTAATCAGTCACATGAATTAACACCTTAGCAGATTAGTATGGAAATGTTTATAAAAGTACAGGATATCAAGAATAGGGCCATAACATTGTAAAAAGGAAGGAGAGTGATCAATTTTGTTCGCTTTTAGTCTAATTTCCTCTTTGAACTGTGACAGCCTTTCAGTCCTTACATTATATGCACTAGTTGCACCTGTGTCTCAACTGTATATGAAACCTGCCTGTAAATTTAATAATAACAACAATTTTAAAATCCCCCCAAAAAGCTGGAGTTGAAAGAAAGATGTGCAGATGGCGATTTCTGATTTATTTGGAGATGAATCAGCAGTTGCTGAACTGGGAGGTGCGAAGAGCAGGTGTCTGAGGCAGAGTTCTGAAGGATTGTGGTAACTTCATCCTGTCTTTCAGCACTGGCTGTAGTTCAGTTGTAATTCCTGGGGCTCTCGTGTTGTTTTGCTGTCATAGAGGGAAGCAGGCAGTGAGTGTAAAGGATCAGGACCCTAAACCTTGCAAAATTCCAAGCTGGGTGAGCAGTCTTGAGGGTGAGCATCATCCTAAACAGGAACCGGCAAGCCGAGGTAGCCAAGGTCGCAGGAGTGTGTTACTCCTGTCCACAACAGAAGGTGGCACTCGTAAGGCACTGGAGATGTGGGAATAAACTGGCTTGGGTAACCCTGGAGAGGATGTGGGAATCTGCCACAGCCACTGTATTGGAACAGCTTGGAAATCTCTCTTGGAATCTAGGGAGTGGAGGTGCAGCTAGTCCTGTTTCATCTAGGGAGAGAGATTTAGCTCTTTTTCTTCTCCAGGGAGAGACATCCTGTGGCAGTGTGAGAGTACAAATGAAAACAAGAAAACATACAAGTAAAATAAAGTACCAGTCTCTTCTTTCTATGGTGATGCTCAACTTCAAGGCAGCAGGTTAAATATTTTTGCAGCAGTTGCTTACTCAGACAGCAATTTTTTGTGATGATGACTTTCAGTGGAATGTTGTTTCAATTTTACAGTGTTTAACATTGATTTAATGACTGACTGACTGCTTGCTCTGGAAATTTAAGAACAAGAAATTTACTTCCAGGGCATTATCTTTGCTCCAAGATCTCTTTTCTTTTTGGAAAGCTTAGATGGGGCTATCCAGAAGTAGAAAGGGAAGCATTTCTCTCCTGGGAAGAAGCTGAGGGATCTGGATTATCTGTTCTGCTCCAGGCTTGGCAATGGAGAGCAGTGTTGGCAATGCTGTATTTTTGTAGCATACTTTATGTATTTATGTTCAATAGCTTTGTCCTGTTTTCATTCCCAGTTACAGTGAAATTGAAAAGATAAAACTTGCCTCTATTGTAACCCTGTTTCTTCCATGAAGTGATTGTTGACCTTGCAATCTGCTCCAAACTTTATTGCCTTATCAAAGCTCTCTTTTATTTCTGGGGTGAAAAACCCCTCCTGCTGATTAGTCTATCCTTAAGAGTATGAGGAAGGTGGTAATAAATACCTATTGCTAATTAGTCCCACCTTCAATTTGCAGTGCAAAAGTTTCTGGTGTTTTTTGGACCTTTCATCATGTGAATTCCAGTATAACTCTTGGGTTTAAGCTGGCAATGGTCTCTTCTGTGTAGGTCTTGCCATACAGCAAGATGGTGTTAAAAGCTGTAAAAGGGATTTTCACTCCGTGATTGCTTTTGGCAGCTGGCCCCATCCAGAGAGCCGATGGAAAGGTGGAACATCTATTCAGGAACTTGGGTCTGATGTCGAGTTTGTCAGTAGTTGTGTTCATGACACCTCCTGTTAGCCCAGTGCATGGGCCCTGTTCTTCTGCACCCCCAGTAGCAACAAAGTATAAATGTCTCATAAAGGTAATTCTTCTTAGATGTTACCATAGGTTTCAGGACCTCGTTCCTCCATACCTCCTTACCAGCCGTAAGGAAGTGTCATCATCACATTTCTAGGGAGAGGTTGGGGGCCAGGACTCTCTCTTCCATTCATATTTTCTTAATTGCAAAACAAAATTAAATGTATCATAAGAGATGTATATAAAATCAAAACATTTTCACTTAGGAAATAAACTTTGGTTAAAAGTTTCACTTGTTCCATACCAAACCTATGTGATTTGCTGTACTGAAATGGCACAGCTGGGCAGTTGTCTTATGTCTTCACAATTATAGAGTGCTTTATGGATTAAGAGCTGTGTTTGTCCCAAGCCTGCTTGCTAGGGATAGAAAATAGCCAGAGAAGCTAGTGGAGAACTGCTTTTCACTGTTGATTTTCCCAGCAGTTTAGTGAACAGTATTCTGCCAACAGGAACTCTGTGTGTGTTGATGAGAAATCCAGGTATTTTGGTAGTTAATGCAATATGAAGCTGCTCATCTGATTTTAAAAACCTTTGCAGCTGCACACTTGGGCAGAGGTGGATTTGCAAATCAGTTGTGGCACACATTAAGCGTGTCAGCTATTCAATAAAGCTGTTTTAGACTTCCTCTTTTTTTTTTTCTTCTAGCTTCAAATATTTGACGAGTCTGCCCTTCCTGCTTGTGAAAGAGATTATGAAACACCTGTTATTGCTTGTAGTGGCCAAATGGATTACCATAAGGCTCTGGCAATTGGGAGGCATGCTTTGTGCAGCCACCTCAGTTTTTACAGTGTGTGTTGATAATACCAGCCCAGCTGCACACGTGCATTGCAAGATATTTGGTGGTGGTTTCCTCTGAGAGAATAAGCAGGTTCAAAGTATTAAAAAAAAAGAAAGATTTATTTGAATTTGAATATGGTTCAAGGTCAAGTGAAGTTGATCTTTGTGAGTTATACTACAAAGCTGTACGGTAAACAGGCTAATATGGCAATTGACTAGTAGTTTTTATTGTTCTGTGTAATCTGCCTTCCTCTTTGCAGCTGTCTTACCAACACAATTAGTAACCTTTCACGAGTCATTCACTGCTGTGTCCTAATAGCTCCTTCCGAAGCTATGACTCAATACAAACGAACATAATGGATGATCTAAAAACACGTCACAGTTCAAAACTTTTTATAGTATGTACAAAGGGAACTGAACAAAAGGCTTCTGTGTATGCAGTAGCAGTGCAATAATTAGATTGAAAATCCCCTTTTGCTTATATTCAAAACATTCACTCAGTTCTTTTATTAAAACCCCTTCACTGCTGCTGGGTGATGTTCATTAATAAACACTTGATGTCTCAATCAGCAGCTCTGTATCACAGTGTATGGTTGGGTTTGATTGCTCCATCTTTCAAAGGTGGGACTTCTTACATGACTAAAGGGTGCTTTTGGGGAAACCAGAGGTGTGAAATTCTCCACCAGTCCTTGTGTTCAGCAGCATCCCTGTGTCTGCATTTCTGAAGTCTGTGTGTGTTTGCTGACTTCTCTCAGAGAGCTGGGCAGTGCAGGGCATCCCCCCTGGGAATGTGGCTGTTCATCTGTGTGCCCAGAACTAGAGTTTTAAAGTGTTTCTTGTGCCTTTCAGACTTGCCAGGATGTCCTTAATCTCATATTAATTGCTTAAGACATGCTTGCTCAAGATTGAGCTGAAAAAGTATCTCAGCAACTTTTATGGAGTCACACCCTTGTAAGAGTAAAAAACCCAAATGAAACAGTACCCAGGCAAGTAAGAGACAAATTAACTGGTCTGACCAATGCCCACCTTGGGCAGGAAGGGTTTGACAAGTGGTAGCAGCCTCTTGGTTTGGCTTTGGCTCGTTGTGATGGATCAACATTGAGCATCATCGTGGTGCTGCTGCAGTGATGCATTTCACCTCTGAGGTTTGAAACTAGGGAAGAGGTGCGATCAGCCAGGAAAGAGCCTTTGAAAGTGCAGCAGCTCTGCAGTAAAACACAACAAAGCCTAATTAGCGCCGAGTGATTAAGTCTTGCAGGACTAGATAACAGTCTTTTAATCAGGGTTTTTAATGAGTTTTGTGTAGTCAGTCAGCTTTTCAAGTTTGCTTTTGTCATGAGTGAGCTTGTTCCTTGTTGCAACAGAAGGAAAATTTTACCTTATCAGTATTAATTGTGGCACTTTGTTGTTTTGGTGCTGATTCTGGAAATGATTGGCTGTGGGAGTTTTGGTATATGAGGACTTAATACTATTTGATGGGTGTTTTTTTTTTTTATTATTTTAACCCTTTTTTTCCCTCCACTGGTGATAACCCTCTGAGCATCACCACTATTAAATATTTTTGCTGCCCTCTGAATCCCACCACTGCATTCCCTGATCTCTGCTGCTTCCTGCTGTGTTTAGGGCTTGTCCAGCTTTCTTTTTTCCTGAAAGAAATCACAGGGGGAAATGGGAAGTATGAAAACAGCTTTTGCAGTCCTTTGTCCTGGCTTTGTTATTGGGCAGAAGAGGGACAGAATGTAGTCAAAGCTTGCTGGTTAAACAGGTGTTGAAACTTTGCAGTCTTTGGAGGGATTTTTACGTGAGGTTTGCAGGTAGGCCAGTTAAGCTTTGCAGCAGGAAATGTTTCTTCTTACCACACTGTTTCTTGGGATTTGGCTTATCTCTAACTGTAAGTCCTAGCAGTACTTAGGAAATAAACTTTGGTTAAAAGAAGGTGCACTTTTTCCATTTGGAAAATGAACTGTCAGTGGTCCTGGGAAGAGTAGGAGTGATTGGCTCTTGAGGATGGGTGAGCTGATGCAGAAGATTCAGGGTCAAACCCAAATCTGCTGAGATCCAGGAGAACTAGAATTTGCCTGGATGATAAATCCCACATCTGTGATTCTCCACGATGTTTTTGGGTTTGGTTTTTTTCCCATGGTGAGACTTGGCTTTTGGGGTTATGCTGCTGAATTGTTCAGTGCTTTCATCATTTTCATCTGTGGTCAGATATACTTAGAAGGTTACAAAAGCCCATAAAAACCCAATGTTGGTAGTTCAGGAGCTGACACATCTCTCCGATGAGCCCTGCTTGTGCTCTGCCTACTGAGAGCCCATTCTGCTCACTTGGATGTGCCCCATGAAATGCATATGAAACCAATCACTTTCAAACAAGCTCCTAATATTTTATGGCAGAGTTTTATGCACAGTCCCTTCATCTCCCTTCAAAGGTGGGACTGAGATGTACTCAGTGGGCTTTCCCAAACCACACACTAGTAAATAAAAGGGAGGGAAAAAGTGGATTGAAGAACCATTAGCAGCTGCTGGAGTACAATACCGAGAACTTTGATGCTTCCAACGTGATGCTGAGTCACTGATCGATTGTGAGGCAAATTGAGTGTGGAAACGTCAGATGTGCCATTTAATATTTTATTAGCCTGGGCTACTGTTTATCAATGTTTTGTTTCTTGTTCTGTCTCTATCTTTATCAGAAATGCAGGGGCAGTGGTAACCTTTGCCTGTGTATTCTCCGAGGAGCTAATCTGTTATCATTTTCCCTATGATTAAAAATTGCTGTTTAACCTTGATGGCCATTTTTATTATCATTGCTGGATACCACATCTGAGCTGGAGTCCTGACCCTGGAGAATGAGCAAGGAGTGCTGGAGCAATCTGGGAGGTCAGGTGCTGGGGGAGCTGGCATGCTGTGTTGAAGAGGCTGTGGAGAACTCAGGATTGTGTCCTATCAGGAAACGGTTTTAATCTCATTAAACTAATCCAGGGGGATAGCTCTGAGTGGGAGAGGCTTGTTTTGCCTCCCAAGGTGGTTTGGCCTGTTGGCATGGGGATTTCATGAGACTAAAGCAGGTGAAGGAAAAACTCAAGTTATGCTGAGAAAGAGCACCTTTTTTTAGTCCTTTTGTCACTTCTTTCCTTGTTCTTAAAAACTTGTCTGTGCTGTCATTTGCTTCCTACTTTGCAAACATATGTCTTTCTGGTTTTTTATGTTTTGTTTTTTTGTTTTTTTTTTTTTTTTTTGCTATATTTTTTCTGATTTACTTCCATTTCAACATTCCTGTTTAGCATCAGCTGGAAAGTAAAGCCAAACTTTGCTTAAAGCCAGCATTGATAGCCAGAATGTTAACTTTTTTTCTTAACATTTCTGAAGCCTTTTTTGGATGGGGGTGCAGAGTTAAGGCACACACCATCTCCATGATGGTACAGCAAAGATGCTTTATTGCAAAAATCCAGGGTTCTTAAACTGTTAGCTTGTTATGGGTTTACAGACTTGTGGGGCACAACAAGTGTGCTTAACCAGCCACCACAGACCAGGAGAGGAACAGGCATCAGATGGAACCAACCACCAGCCCCACAATGTGAGCACTTACTGGTTCTAGTAATTGTAAAACAATTATGTAACTTGTTTATCACCTCTAGTTTAGCTGAGTCATTCCCAGAATGCTTTTCTAGTTAGCCAAAGGAACAGAAATGAGCAAGGATTTTACAGGGGTAACAAGGCCTTCATTTTGTAAGGTCTTTCTGCTCTGCAACATGGTGGGATGTGAAATCCATTCCCTGTAGAATCAGTAATACCTACGTAAGGTTGTTTTGGAGATTCTGGCAGCATATTTACATTCCCAGCTTCCTTCTCAGTTAACAAAACACAGACCACCATGCACCTGGGACAACTTAAAAATACAAATAATTAAATAAGGGAAAAATTTAAAAAGCAGCTCCAGGAGAGAATCAGAATTCCAGGCCAGTCTTGTAGAAATAACGCTGCACTGCAGACTGCTGAGCATCTTGATGGATATGATACACCTCAGCAGCGTTAGGATAGCTCTTTAAAAGCAAAACATTCCTCTTGGAGCTCTTGGGAGGGGTCAGCAAATATAAAATAGGGTGATCTGGTAGCCACAGTCATGGTTACCAAACCTCTTTCTCAGCTGGTTTCCTTATCTAAAGAAATCAAGCAGATGGGGTAAAAGGCAAAGGCCCTTATATGGGGGGGGAAGAATTGATAAAATTACAAGAAGTGGAGTCAGCTGATTGATTTTTCTTAGCAGAGAGAGAACTGGAAAGAGCTGACCTGCTTGGCATGTTGTAAATGACCCAGCAAAAAAAGAGGTGACAAGTTCAGTGGTATTGCAAATGTGGCAGTTTTATTCAAGATAAATAAGATTGTTTCTACTAGGAAGGTTGCAAAAGGACTTGGTGAGACTGACTGGACTGGAAAATTGCAGAGCTGTCAAATAATCCACATGGGAAAAATCATCTTCTTATCATGTGTTGGATTGAATCTGGGAGAACTTATTGCACAGCAGCTGAGTTGTGAGGTGGTTGTAGCTGTCTGGAGATATCTCAAACTTTAAACAAACAGGGTTCAGAGCAGCCTTGTCTAACCCAGCTGTCCCCCCCATGGCAGGGGGTTGGAATGAGATGATCTTTAAGGTCCCTCCCAATCCATACCATTCTGTGGTTCCATGTTGGATATCAGCAATCAAGCAAACAGAGAGCTCATGGGTGCAGCATGGATTTGTGATGTAGCTTATGGTTCTTGACTGTTGTGCATTCTGATATTCTGATCTAAAGGGACATAGCTCATTTGGAAAATTGTGGGAGGACTAAAGATTTCTCAACTTGGAAAGAAAACTATTGCAAATCTGGAAATAGAAAGGATTGAATGGGGCATAGCATCTACAAATAGAAAAAATTAAGAGCATTGTGTGAAGCTGGGTAACTCCTTGCCACAGGATGTTGTGTGTGCTAGAAATGCACGTGGATTTAAGGAGAGATTTGGCAAAGGAATGATTCATGGCCTAGAAGCCGCATCTGGCCCAGGATATTCCTGAGCTGGAAATTGCAGGAGCTCAAAGGAGTGGCTGCCTGTCTCCTTCCATAGACATCTGTGTCTTGCTGCTGTGACGGAGGGATGTGAATGTGTCCTAAAACCTAGAAATACTTCCCTCCAGGTGTGCATGGAGGGGGAGGATACACATGAACTGGTCAAATGGGTAAGAGAGGGAAGGGAAGAAAAAGGGATTCAAGGATCCAAAAGCTTTACAATTTTAAAACAAGTGAAGGGCTCATAAATAGCAAGGGGAAAACATAGGCAGAAACACTGATTTTGGAGGAGCTGGAAGAGTGTGGTGAACGTACAACTCCTGGTGCAACAAAGGCATAGGTGGAAAAAAATATCATGTCCTCCGTAGAGAACCTTTCTGTGGTTTGAATGCTGCTTCTTTTGAACGGGAAACGGAGGCAGGGTTTGGATATTTTTTTTTTAAAGGATGCTTTGCCTAAGGGGAGAATCCGAGGAGTGGAGTCAGATGCTCTCAGGCTCCCCAGGAGGATGGTGCAAGGTGCGTGTCAGGCTGCACAAACACTATGGCTATGGTGAGCTGGTAGGGCCCATCCTGGGCCAGCACTTAAGTCCTACTTAGCTGATCAAAGTTCCAATCCACAGGCAAGTCTCCCAGTTAACCATTTTTCCATTGCTTTGGGTTAGAGCGGCAGAAACGCCTTCTTTTCAGGCCAATCAATACATGTCTCCTGAAAGCTAAACCTGTATTTGCATGTGCTAGATCAAGTGACCCGGGCCACTTGGAAATGGTCCCCAAAAGCCATCATCCTCTGGAGCAAGGGTCAGATTTTCTTCTTGGCTGGTGCTCCTTGGCACAGCAAGCCAGCTCTTATCACCCCTTTGGCTGAGCAGTGTGTAACCTTTTGTTACATAAGCCGTCATCATTCATGGTACAAGTCAGTGGCTTGGTTTGCTGACCTGTGTACTGAGGGAGCATCACCTCCTTTTGGACTGCTTGGTGCCCTCAGGAATTAGTAATAGCAGTATTCCTGCTGATCGTTTGCACTGATAAACTGGGGAGGGACAGCTGTTTTCCTGCATCACTGGATCACTGTCCTCAGACTGAATTTGGTAGATGCTGCTCATGATTTGAAGGAGACTCTCGCATCCAGTGAAGGGCTTGACTATGTATGGGAGCTCCAGCCCCTTCCCCAGCTCCATTCCTTTCTGTGGACACACTCCCGGTCCCTCTGGCCAGGAGGGCCCAGAACTGGACACAGCCCTTGAGGTCCCTCAGCAGGACCAGCACAGGGGATGGGCCCTGCCCTGGGCCTGTGGCTGGCACAGCCCAGGGGCCACTGGCCTTGTGCCCCCCTGAGCTCCTGTCCAGCTGCTGGTGCAGCACCCCCACAGCCTTTCCTGATGGGCCCTTTCCAGCCCCTCTGCCCCAGCCTGGAGCTGCAGGGCTTGGGGTGACCCCAGGGCAGGACCTGGCACTTGGCCTTGGTGAACCTCACCACATTGGCCTCAGATCAATACCTGGACAAAATTTGGGGAGCTGCATTTAAAATGTCTGTAGCACAGGGAAATTCCCGAACAGGTTTTTCTCAGGAGTAACACAAGTTCAAGATGTCCTTCAGCCATAGTTACCGGCAGCTGCACAATGTGTTGGTGTTTTGTTTTAAAGCGCAGGCTCTTGCTCATCCCTTTTGCTTCTTTTCTTTTGTAGTTCCAAACCCATTTCTTCACCTTTGATTGTCCAAGTTGGGCATGCAGAGACCCTGCAGCCCCTGCTTGCCCTGATGGGTTACTTCAAAGATGACGAGCCGCTCTTGGCCGACAACTACGCCAGGCACGCGCAGCGGAAATTCCGCAGTGGCCGCATCGTGCCTTACGCAGCCAACCTGGTGTTCGTGCTCTACCACTGCGATCACGTGAACGCCTCTCAGGAGGAGTACCAGGTGCAGCTGCTGCTCAATGAGCAACTCATGGCCTTCCATCACTCCAATGAGACCATCTCCACCTACGCTGATCTCAAGGAATACTACAAGGACCTCTTGGAAAACTGCCACTTCAAAGAGGAGTGCGAACTGCCCAAAGTCAACATCACTGCTGTCGATGAGCTGTGAGGGAATGAAATGGTTCAGATTGGTCTGGGTTCAGTTCCGCAGGCGTGGGGAACAAGCACTTTGGATGATTTTCTGCTGCTGTGTTGACTTTCTAACCTTGCAGATTCGGGGGGTTGGCTCAGCTCCGTGCACTGGTTCTCTCTTGCATAAACAGAGCTGCGAAAATAACTGCTGTGACAGGGAAGTTGTAACAAATGCATGATGTAAGACACAAGTACCTGTGTGTTTATATGTACAAATAAGCTGATGTCATTGGTCAGTGCTGTTATGAATGGGCCATAGATGGATTTAAGAGCTGGGGCAGCTTCCATTTTATTGAATCTGAAGGTAGTTGGACCGATTCAGTATTGCTTTGTGCTGCCTGTGTTTCTAGCTGCTGTTTTCCTGTGCCACACATGAAATACTTCAAATCTTTTTTTGATCTTTTTCCCAAGCTTCTAGGAGGGAGAGGGTATGTAGTTCTTCTCCACAGCTGCGCAACTTCTGCCTGGACAGCACCATCTCTTTTTTTGGGCATTTTAAAGCAGGAAGAGTTCCTGCATGCATCACCTGCTTGAAAAGAGGCAAGGAATTAAAAGTCTTAAAGTCATCATCGACCCATCCTGCATAGCAAGTTAGTCTCCGGGGTAAGTAAATTATCTTTAAAAAGAAGTAGGGGAAAACAGAGAAAAAAGTGAGGGAGTGGAAAGTAGCCACTCTTCCTTTAAGGTGCTCTGGGACATGCAGCAGTTGTTCTCTAAATAATCTGGAGTGTCCTTCCACTAACACCATCCATTTCTGGTGTTACTTAGGCTGGGGCATTCAGGTTAGGCTGTGCCATGGCTCTGGCCGTCTTGGTCCTGGCCAAGTGCTGACAGTTTTCCTGCCAGCTCTCGCTGGAAAGCGCCTCTGATGTCTGCAGCCTCCTGCTTGAAATGGAATTGTTGCTGGCTCTAAGTCCAGGTTTTTGAACTGTGTAAAGACTGGGCTGAGACTTGACTTCTGCTAGCTTTAAGACATCAAACATGCTGCCACTAACATAGGCCTTATACATTTGATGTGCTGCCTTGTTTTTGGAATGCAGCTGGTTTTAAAGGAATGAATTGCCTAAAAGGACTGACTTTTTAAAGCACCTGCACTTTAAGTAGGTTCCCTTTTTCCTGAACGCTGGAAAGTTCATTAAAGTTCTGCAGTGTGGCAGTAAAAGGAAAACTGAAGATAACTGATGAGAAATGTCTGAATTAAGTCAGATAAAAATTCCTTCATCACCTGCAAGGGAATGGCTGTTTGACCAAGTTGCCCCACAGCAGATGAGCGTACAGATTTATGGTGCTGGTAGCTCTTGAAGTGTGCACTCTCATCCTCTAATGAGTGTTCCAGAGCTCACCTTGTAGAGTGAGGTTTATTTTGCTGTGTTTCCTGGGCAGGAGGTGAAGGGTTGGAATAAGTGATTACCACAGCATAGCCTGCAGCACTCAAGGGTATAAATGTCTATAGTGCACCTGAGAAGTCCTTTGTGTAAGCTTACCCCTAAAACTGGTAACTTAACTGCTGCAAAAAGAAAGCAAGCTAAAATCCACCTTGAGGAGTTACACTTACTGTATTACTCTTTTTTAAAATTTTTCTTGAGGACTCAGCCTTTTGTCACTTTTTTCTTCTTAATAGGCCACATATAAAAGCACTTCAGGTTTGCATACCTGTAAGTTAAGGAGCAATAGAACACCTAGTTTTTGCTATTGTTCTCTGAGTTAAGGGTGTTTCCTTAGCCATGGTTGTAGGGCCCTGTTTCATTAGTGCACCGGTTGCCACAGAGACCAAGAGATCACTGAAGATACTGATTCAAATATTTCACCACTTGCCTGTGTTAGATCTGCAGCTCTTTCTGAAGCTGGTGAACTGGTTAGGGAGGAGTTCAGTGCTGCAATAACCAGAGGAGTATAGGTCAGGACAATTGCCAGCCTCTGCATATGATGCTGCTCAATCACCTTTGCATGTCTCCTTTTTCACATGATCCTGTTTTGAGACTGTCAACTGATGGGAATGGTTGTGACAGATCCCGGGTAGGAACTTTGTTGCAACATTTGAGTCAGGCTACAAAGAAATGAGCCTCTGTTTAAAGGCAGTTAAGTTTGAAAATAGCAGATACAAGAGTGAGAAAATCCACCTTTGAACAAATATTTTTTTCTGTGAGTCAGTGATGATTCATGAACAGAAGGGATGAAAGCCTGACTGTGGCAGATGAATGGAGGATTCTGTTGTCAGTTCAGCAAGACTGATTTTAAGACATCATAGTTGTTAAAAGATATATCCTTCTTCCTTATGGAGGGGGGAATACATTGCACTTGACTGCTTTTTTAAGTGTGTGCCAAATGAGGTGCAGGAACTACAGAATTCCGACTATTGTGGAGTACCCTTTGTTTGTACATGAGCAGGTTGATTGTATGTTTAAATTCTGTAGATGGTTCCTCAGAAGCTGTTCCCTATTTCTCCTTGGAGTACAGGTCCATCGTGCCCCCAGTGTAACAGATCTCTCTTCAGTGGCTGTCAGCAATTAACTGGAAAGGCAAATGTGCTGGTGGGGCTCTGATCTGTGTTTAGAGGATGCTCTGACTCACTCCTCTGGCAGAATTAGAGGCTTAGTGTGGAAATTTTTGCACCATTGTAGCAGTATAGAAGTGTTGGGACATGTACATACTCTAGGCACTTTGGTTCTTAGCACTGGGGAGGTGATTTTGCTCTGATCCTTTTATCGAATAAACACAGACACTTGTTTAGATACTTTAAAAAAAAAAGAAAACTAGAATGGATTAAAATACTTGTACAAAGTTGGGCCCTAGCTCAATGTGCAGTGTTTGATGAGGCTGCCACATCTCCTGGCAGTGCACATTTGCACATTCCCACATCCTGCAAAAGTCCTGCAAGACAAACATTGCTTTCTCCTCTTTCCTGTGGCTCTGGAGGCCTCCTCTCAGTCACCTGTCAAGGACTCTCTTTGCAACCTTTCTAAAACTGGAAGCTTTCATTGATGGCCAACAGTGTTCTTGGATGCTGGCCTTCAATACATGTGAAGTATGTTTTAATTTGTTAAGCGTTAAATTTTTCTGGCAAGTGAGTTTTTTCTGTCTAGTAGGAACTGCTGTTTTTCTGGTTAGTGTTGAGCTGTCAAATGCAGATTTGTAATGATCTGGTACTAACTGGATGAATTTGGAGAACTTTTGGATTTTTAATGCTGTGAAATAAAACTGCACACTTTTTTCATCTCTTGTTTTCTGAGCAGCAATAATGACACAATCTTTGGTATCATGGCTGTGTTTTGCTTCAAAATACATTTGGTAGGTTGCTGTTACTTGTGTTGGTGTCTCTGATTATTTTAAGTCATCAGATTGCTTAGTGGTTAATAGAAAATGCCTTAATTAGGTATTTACTCTCACATTTTGAGGGGACTTCGTTTCCAGGAACCCTGGTTTAAAAAACAGCAACAATTTCCTGATGAGGCTTTTGCAGATGCAAAAAGGGTGTGGTGGCTGGAATGACATCATCTTTGATTATGGGCTGTTTCTGCATTTTATATGAAGATTTATTAGTCTGTAAGACAGCTGGAAATAGAAGAAAATTGAGGATGTTTTTTAAAAGAGCGAAAAGCCCTGCAAACTGTATAGTCACGGGCAAAGGAGTGAAATGCCACTCAAAGCAAGACACCACATAGAACCTTCAGGGGAAGAACATGATCAGCATCCATCTATCTCCCTCTCTCCCTGTTTTTGGGGTCTATAAAATATTAAAGAATTGTTTGTTGTCTTAACTTTACAAAAGGAAGTCAGTATTATCAGTTGCTGCTGAGGCAGGAATAATGGCTTATCTTTAAATTGTCAAATTCTTGCTTTCATGGGTGTTAAATTCCAGATTATTTCTCCTGACCTGACTGGACGGGACTGAAGGTCTTGTGTCCTCCAGAGGGTGGTCAGGCAGGACCCTGAGAAGAGTTGTCACACCCAAATCCCAGTGCCTTGGTGTGCCCACCCTGTGAGCCAGGGAGAGTCAGAACACTCAGTTCTGGACAGGCTTTTTCTCTCCAGCCTTCCTCCTGCTCTGAACGTGCTGCCTCGGGGCCAGCTGCACTTCCATCACCTGCACTGTCAGGAGCTGGGGAGGCTGCCCTTGGCCTTGGGTGCAGTGGGTTTCTTTGTATTCGAGTCCTGCCTGTGTTTTGTGTTGCTTTGCCTGCTGGGGGAGTGGATGCGTTTTGGCTTTGACATGCTGCCACCTTCAAATTCATCTTCATGAGGACTCAGCAACTCCTTTGTATCCAGTTCAGCTGCTGAGTGCTGGTTTTCTGCTTGATTTCTCAGGATTTGTGGTCCAGTAAGTAGAAAACTATTTCCAAATTGCTCTGTTTCTGATGTTAGTGTTCTTGAAGAGGGTTTTTCTGGGCTGTGGAATACATGCCAGGCCAGAGCTGGGTGCTGCTTCCAGATCTGATCCAGGGAGATGTTTGTAAAGGCCATGTGACTTTATTCCCTCCCTTGTTTGCTTCCAGAAGTGGAAAATGAAGATTGTATATAGATAATTGCATTTACAGCTATTTCTTTTTTCTCCATCTTCTTTCAATATGTACAATCAGGACAGAGGAGGTTGGGGCTAACACCATGTGGGGTTTATGGTCGTGAATTCATTCATTTATTTGGATTTAACAATTCCTTTGAGCAAGGGCTTAAAGGGAGCATTGTTTTCCTGACATTATTCTGAAGGGTTAGAGCACACCTCTTACTGTGTTCAGTTAGCAGAAACAAATGCCTGGTCTTCAGGGAAGGGATTATTGTGGAAGGGGCAAGGTGAATTTTGTATTATTTATTTAGGCGTCAGAAAAGCTCTGCAGGCTTGTCCGCACTAGTGACCTGTAGCTCTCAAATGCTTCCCTGGCTGTGGTAACAAATCCTGAACCTCTTGCAGAAACAGAAGGTGCCCAGGTGATCCTGGGAAGCACTCCAGAAAAAGGATCCAGGTGGGATCAGGCTGAAGGTCCTTCAGCCTGGTGACCTCTGGCCTTTGGTGGACATGGTGCCTTGAGCAAATGCATAGGGACAGAGCAAACATTCCCCATACACTCCTGATTGTGGCTACCAGGGGGGTTTTGGGCTAAGGAAAGTGGCTTTGTGTTTAGCTTTATATATATTTCTCTTAAGGAATTTCTCTTTTCCACAGCGCTCCTGGTGCTTTCCTAACCCAAAGCCGGGATCCTGCCACTGTGCCCAGTGAGAATTGGGCCAGCACAGGGTCCAGCCCAGCTCCAGGCTGCTGGAGAAAGGCCAGAGGAGGCTCCAGGATGAGCAGAGGATGGAGCAGCTCTGCTGGGAGGAAAGGCTGGGAGAGCTGGGATTGTTCAGCCTGGACAGGAGAAGCTCTGGGGTGACCTCACTGTGGCCTTGCAGGGCCTGAAGGAGCTGCAGGAAACATGGAGAGAGACTGGGGACAAGGGATGGAGGGACAGGAGCCAGGGAATGGCTTCCCAGTGCCAGAGGGCAGGGCTGGGTAAGGGATGGAGGGACAGGAGCCAGGGAATGGCTTCCCATGACAGAGGGCAGGGCTGGGTGGGATCTTGGGAAGGAATTGTTCCCTGGGAGGGTGGGCAGGCCCTGGCCCAGGGTGCCCAGAGCAGCTGGGGCTGCCCCTGGATCCCTGGCAGTGCCCAAGGCCAGGCTGGACATTGGGGCTTGGAGCAGCCTGGGACAGTGGGAGGTGTCCCTGCCATGGCAGGGGTGGCACTGGGTGGGATTTAAGGTCCCTTCCTACCCAAAGCATTCTGTGATTCCATTATTTGCTTGGCAGTGGGGTATGGTGGATGCTGGAGTTCAGCTGGAGCTCTGGGAAGGTCCAGCTCCTCTCACAGGAGCCTCCTGCTAGACTTGAATTTCAGTCACCATTCCCGGAGCTGTGATTTGAAAACAGCCATAGCTTCCAGCATTCTCAGTTAGCAGAGATAGTTACCGTATGCAAATGGCGAAGCTTGGCATTCGTTCTGGAGCAGTTCTTGAGATGCAGATCTTGTTTCAGTGTCGTGTTTTCCTCAACACCAGCAATTCAGCCCATTCCTTGGAGCACTTTACTGGGAAGGGAGTAAAACACTTGACCTCCTTGCATCCCACTTGTGCTACCTGTGACTTTGACTTTCTTTTCCCTGCAGGGGAGGGGCTTATCTTGCTTATTCATTCCTTGTGCTGAAATCATTCCATTCTTCTCATTGCTATCATTGCTACGTTGATATTTGGCTTTACCCTGTGCCTATAAATATATTTCCTGGGCCAGACTTGCACATGCAATTTGAGGTGAGGCTGTGCTGTCAGCTTGAAAAGGAGTGAAACGATAATTCTTGTGAACTTTCCTGGGTTTTATTTCATACTTCCCCCAGACATGACAGCATCCCAATGATGTCCTCTGTGTATGATGTATTGCTCCTTCTTGCTATTAATGCTATTTGCTGCTCTCTGAGGATTTTGCTTGCCTAAAAATACTTCTGAAAATTGGAATGACTTTTCATTCTAATATTTATGAATGTGCGATATCCTGAATTTTTTAATTATGGTAGTTTGAAATTAATAATTGGGTTGTTAGAATAAATATGCATGGACTGAGGTAGAGGGAGTATTTTCAGACAATCAGTTCTGTCCAAAGCACAGGGAGGTGGCTCTTAATCCTCTCTGATCCCATCTTTGTGCTGGATCAGCCAGGACTGAGTTGGCTTTCTAGACTGCCAGCGTACACAGCCAGGTCATGTCCAGCCTCTCACCCTCCTATCAATTTAAAAACCCCAACCCCCTAAGCTCCAGTTCCTGGTCTTTGTGCCAGAAGAGAGATTTGAAGTCCTTTGGGGTTTGATTTTCAGCCTGTAATGTTATACTTGCCCTTTGTCTCCCTATTCTGTGTCCTGACAGTCATTGACCTGCCTGATCCCTCTGGAGATGCCACCTGCATCTCATTTCAGCCTTTGCTTTGCCAGATCTGATAAGCTGGTCCCTCTTCATCTCTCCTGCTCACCTGACTTATTTCTTGTGTGTGCTGGCTCTTGTTTCACTTCAGTTCTTTTGAACTTAAATGACCACAATTGTACTTGGTTTTCCAGATGAGGTCTCACAAACAGCTCGCTGCTGGCAGGGAGATCTCCCCACCTCTTTTCTTGGGAAGGTTAATCATTAGGCCAGTGAGGTTTTTATATTTATTTGGTCGGTTGAGGGCTGTTTTCTGTGCCCCTGTGGAGGTTTTGTGCTCTGATTCCAATCTTCTACTGCAGAACCTTCTTGCCGGGTGCCACATGTCATTCTTGGCACTTGGATTTGTATAGAACAAATTTGTTTTATTGCAATATGAAGGGTGTCAGTAATTATATCCTGCATTTCTCTATTTGTCTGCATGTCTGCTGCTTTTATTATCCAGTACCTGCTTCCCCCAGGCCCTGTGCTCCCAGCCCTCTCAAGCATGAAGCATATGCAAAATCCTGCTGGGACTTGGCTTTGGAGGAAAGCCTTTGGGGTTCAGATTTCATCTCACAGAATCCAGAAGTATCAGGCTGTTCTTCAGCCTTTGTGGGCCTTGGGATGGCAGGGAACAGCACGTCTTTCTTCTGTAGGGAATGCAGGCTCTGCCCTGAGCCCACCAATGAGGATGTTTGGGTTTACAGGGGTTGATTATCCCTGGGGATAATCAGGAGGTTCCCCCTTTCCCTTTCTTCTCTTGGGTTTGAGGTCAGGTGAGATGGATTCTCCACTGTTCCCGTGGAGCAGATCTCCCCTGCCTCCATCTCCATCCTTTCCAGGCAGAACTGGGAGGAAATGCCACTCCCAGCTTGCCATGGCCTGACTGTCCTGTGCCGCTGTGCTCCGTGTCCCTGCTCAAGCAGGAAAGAGAGGTGGTGAGTCAAATGGGTTCTGGATAAGTTCAAGTTCCTTCTTCCTTTTCTCTTTCTTTCCCTCAGGAGGTGCTGCATCTGTTGATCAACCCAGCTTTGGGCACAGGGCTGGAGTTGGGTGTCAAAGCCAAATCTGGGGGTGTGCTTGGAGCTTCCAGCTGGATGAGGCAAGACAAGGAATTGCAGAGGCTCATGTGACCTACTTCTTAAGCTCTCACATGCAGCCTGCAGAGCAGAGAACTGAGCTGGAGGAGACAGCTCTCCTGGAAAATGAGTTGTTTCCATCCTGTATGGCAGTGCAGGGCTTTCAGGAGTTTTTAACTCTTATTATGGTTATTGGCCACTTTGCCCACAAAAACTGTGGCTGCCCCTGGATCCCTGAAAGCATCCGAGGCCAGGTTGGACACTGGGGCTTGGAGCAGCCTGGGACAGTGGAAGGTGTCCCTGCCTGTGGCAGGAGGTTGAACTGGATGGTCTTTGATGTCCCTTCCAACCCAGGCCATTCTATGAAAATCAGTGCTTGAATAGAGCACCCAACACGTGTCACAATTAGTAAATAACACCCTGATTTAAGAGCCTATCGCCCATACTTAGGGATGGCTTTTCTATGAGAGTGGTTAAAAGGCTTCCCTGCATTATTCTAGAAATAGCAAAATTGAGACTGAGTTCACCAAACCAGAAAGAGTTTCCTTTCACGTGGTTTCTCTATGAACAGTCATTTATCTTAGTTGGTCAGACAGCTTCTCTGGAAATCTGTGTGACAAATCCCACTAGCAAATGCAAAGGGGGAAGGAAAAGTGCTAAAATCCAGCAGTGTATTGCAGATCCTAAATCTGTTCTGCATGAAGTGAAAACAGGTGGGGACTGCAGGGTTTTCCCTGTGCTGGCTGGAAAAGTGCTTGGTGCTTGTGCTCACAAGTGCCTGGAGTTTGGAGATGGAGGGAGTGACAGGTAGGAGCTGCTGTCACACACAGCTGGCTGCTGTGTAAAAGGATTAGGATGAAATTACACTTCAAAATGTGATAGGAGCTGACTTCCCTACCTGCCTGTGCTTGTCCAGCTCTAGCACTGCCCGGCCCTGGAGAGGCTGGGTTTTAAATTGGCCTTTCCTTAACTGGTTCTCCTTCAGTCATGATCACTCTGGTGGCGGTTTTAGCCAGCCTGGTATCTTTGTAAATATCTTTGGCCTTTTTTTCCTGCCAGCCTGCTATTGCAAGAAGACATATGTGGCTTCTAATCTGACTTCCTGAGTTCCCTGATTACGGTAGGGAAAGTGAGTCTGAAAAGTTTTCAGGAGCTGGGATCTTTGTTCTGGTATTGTAAAAAGAACAAGGTAGGGATATAGGTCAAAGTCTGTGATAGGGATAAGAAATCACACAGGGCAAAGGCAACAGACATGTAGTAGATAATTACACTCAATAAATAAATATCTTTACTGCAATATGACATGCCACAAAATTAGAAGAGTTCTTGTTTTGCTTCCAAATATATTTGTAAAGTCAATATTCCTTTCCTAATAGAGTGTTGTCCAGGCCCTGGTAGGGATATATATTTTATATGTTAGATATTTTATATCTTGCAGCTGTGGTGTGCAAACAGGAGAGTGTGAGGTCTGTCTGCAAGTGGGAGCTGGGATTGCTCTGGGCTCTGTGGGGCTGGCAAGGAAACCTCAAAGGTTTATAAAGACAGGCAAAAGGAAAGAGGGGAAATATGAATACAGAAAAAGAGAAATAAGAGGAGTGAGAAAAATCAAGGACCCCTGTCAGAACTTAGTTTACAGATCTGGTGGGCTGAAGCTGATGCCCAGGAAGTTCCACCTGAACTTCTTCCCTGGGCAGATTGTCCAGAGAGGGGCTGGAGTCTCCTCCCTGGGGGTGTTCCAGAGCTCTGGGGACACAATGCTGTGCCCTGTGCTCTGGGCTGGTCCTGCTGGAGCAGGGAGGTGGCACCAGATCCCCTGTGCTCCCTCAGCCTGACCCATGCTGGGGTCCTGTGTTGGACAGTGCTTGGCGAACAGGGCACGTTTGTGCCCTCTATAAAAAAGAAAGTGACAGAAGCAGCTGTGAGATTGTGTATTTTGCGTTTTTACCATTTCCCTGATGATTATGGGTATTTGGTATGTGTGGGATGCCATCCCCATGGCTGGACCAGTTGCACTGGGAACCTTCAGAACTGTCAGTACAGCACAGAGGGGGTGTGGGAAAGCAAGATTCTGGTGAGGAGCAGCAGTGGTTGTGTCACTGGGGCATTAAAACCCCAGCCTGGCAGCCCCAGCTCTGCATTGTTCCAAATGAGTTCAACAGTGCTATGAGAAGACCCAGGTAGGTGCAGAGCTTGTTCCTCGCTTGGGCTCATCTCTCCCCTTGTGAAATCCTGGAAAACTGGTTTTGAACTTGGTTTCTTGGCTGGCTGTGGCAGTCCCCAGTAGCAGTGGGTGTTGCCAGTGCTGGAGGCTTTGGTGGCTGATTTCTTGTCACTTTTGGAGCTCTTGTTTCTCTCAAGCAGCTTTCTGAAAGTTGGGGATGACCCCTTGCATTTGAATTATAAAAACAAGGAAAGGAAAAAAATGTTTCCTGCTCTCATTAAAGTCCAAATTGCTGACTCCAGGAGATAATGCCCTACTACCCTGTATCTCTGGTGCTTCCAGCAATCTGTGCTTTCTTTTCATAGCTTATTTCTGGCTTGACATCTCCCAAGTAAGGCTTTAAGGCTGCAGATCCACACCTGTCGTACACACAAAATTCAACCTCTTTTGTGCAAAGCCCTGGGTGAGAGGTGAAGTGGATAAGCTGGAAGTGCTTGTTGGGGCAGTTCAGTATCGCTGGTATCTCTGCAGGCTGATGCCAGAAGTGTTACGTGTGTTCAGTTGGGGAATATTCAGATTTCGAAGGTACTGATCCTAATGCATGGGGGACAGGGTGAGTGGAATTAGTCACACTCCCAGTGACTGAAGGATGCTCCATTAACTGGGTGACAGCCTCCCCTGGCACTTTGGAAGAACAAAGCCAGAGAATCTGAGAAGAAATGCTAAAAATTACAACCTTCATCTGCAGGTTCCCCATTGCTAGGAAAGCAAATAAACAGGAGCAGAGGGAGCAGTAGTGGAATAGATTTGAGTGCAGGGAGTAGTAGAATGCTTTTCCACCTAGAAGTCATCAAATAAGGGAATTCCTGCAAGGATTTCAGAGTGTGCAAAGTCAGAGACAGTGACCTCCCACTTTTCTCTTCCATGTGGGAGAGCACTGCAAGGTACAGCCCTCCTTCTGTGTCACTTGCCCAGAGGCTGCAGCGCTTCTGGGGCTGATCCCTCAGCAAAAAGGATGTGGTGGCCTTTTTCAATTTCCACCTCTGCCACCTTGTAGGTGGCAAGAGGTGTTGGTGGACCTATCACACTGGTTATGGCCAGCTTGTGAACATTCATGTGAGTGTTGGTGCTTTGGGGTAATTTCTTGGGTAATGCTGGGATAGGAATTTTGGCTAAGAAAGTGATTTGGAATGGGGAAGATGGATGGAGCAAATGCCTCACAAGCAGCTGCTTGCTGGGCCTGTTTAGGGGAGTTATATATGGTTTGCTCTCTGTTAGTGTAACAGGTTGCACAATGGGCACCTATGAGAGCTTTTTGTCCTGGGATTTATTGTCTTTTTGAGATTAGAGTGACAGGGCAGTACAGACTTTGCAGGAAAATGCTGAATCTAAGTGCACAAGGGCAGGTAATGGGCACATAACTTGCTTGTATCTCTCCCAGTAAGGAGAGGAACGAAAGTATCCAATCCTGGAAGCAGAGTGAAAATTCCCACTAATAGAAATATTCCTTGTGATCATAGAATCATTGAATGGTTTGGCTTGGAAAGGACCTCAAAGCCCACCCAGTGCCACCCCTGCCATGGCAGGGACACCTCCCACTGTCCCAGGCTGCTCCAAGCCCAGTGTCCAACCTGGCCTTGGGCACTGCCAGGGATCCAGGGGCAGCCCCTACCTCCTTTTCTGGGATGATGCTGCTTTTCCTGGCTGTGTGAGGCTGAAGCTCTTGTTCAATAGCCAGAGAAGTTCTTTAATGAAAATTGAGTGTCGCTAATTTGCTTGTCTCTTGAGATAAAGAACTGGATTTTTTTTTCTTTTTTGCTTCATTTCTGATTCTGTTTCATCAGTTACTTCCTTGAAAAGCCCACACAAATTAAAACTTGTGGCAATAACCAACTATATTTAGTTATTATAGCTTAATGTACCAGAAGTTAATGCCATTCTTTGCGCTGTGCTTGGCAAAAATAAGTGAAAAGCCCTTGGATCTTTTATACCCAAAAATATTATTTGCTCAAATTCTCAGGAAGTTATGAGCAGTCAATTTAATTCCTAGAAGGGAAATAACTTTGAAGTTGGAAGTGAAGAATGATGCAACAAATGGAGATAATGTTGACTCATTTTCTGTCTCACTGATAGGTATCTAGGGGAAACATGGAGGTGTTACATGCTCTGGATGCTAATTTTTCTGTTACATCGTAACACTAGTTTTCTGTCTTTCCCCGTTCCTTTCCACAGCTCACTTTTAATGAAAAAATGTTGTTTTCCTTCAAAAATGCCCTCTCTAGATCTATTTGTATCAGGCTGGGATGGTTTACAGTGGTCAGTTAAAGACACCTCTTTCTGCTTTTTCTTATTCACAAAGCCCTTGGTGCTGCTCCTTGTTCTTCAGTAAATGTATTTCCCTGCTTGCCTTGGTCTGTCGGGCACCTTTTCCACCCTTCTTTATTGAAGGTACAAAAAAGCAAAGTAACATGCAAAGGTGTAAAGATGTGAATTTAAATGTACAAGGATGGACTTTTCCAACGGATATTGTGTTCAGGCTTCTTGCCCTGTTCTTCCAACTTTGCTATATTGTTTCTATGGCAGAAAATTACTCTGCCCTTAATAGATGGAAACAATATGAGGAAAAGCATGGAATGAGTGATGCTAAAAAGTGACCCTGGTATTATTTAGCTGAGTTAATCCTGAATGTAATGCCGTGGGTTTAACTGGAATTATGCTGGGGATTAGCTCAGTTGATAGCTGATCACACTCTAATAGCTGCCTGGCTTCAGGAGTTGGTTGAACAGGTACTGTTGCCTCCTTCCAGCCCCGTTCCTTCACCTCCATGTTTTCCCTGTTTTCCCACAGTGGGCCCTGTTCTTCCTTCAGCAGGACCTCATTTGAGGAACCCTATTTATCCTTTCCCTGCTGCCTTGGGGTTTCCCATTTTCTCTTAAAAGAGTTCATCAGGAGAATGAGCTTTGGGGAGCTTTTTGAACTCCCGCCACCTTTTTCTTTTTCCATCGAGGAGCTTCACTCAAGGTTCAGTCAGAGCTTCAATGATTTTAAACTCTGCTGGAATGAAGGACAGAGATGAGACAGGAGTATTTTTTATAGACTGCCGATGATCATGTGCTGAACAGGTCCCAGGAGCTGCTCAAAGTAGGCTCAGCATGTTGGACCTGCAGAGAGCACTTGATCTTGTGGGCACGATGAGAAGTGAGGTATCTCCTCCTAGAGGAGAGGCAGCACAGTTGGCACAGCCATCCCTGTAGCCCTGGGATGGATCCGTGGATGGATGGGTGTGGATCTGGAGGCAGTGGTCCAGGAGGACAAGTGCTGTGCTGGATGGGACTGTGTACCCTCAGGTGCAGAATTACACACCTGTGGGGTAAGTTCTTCCTCTCTCCCTGGCTCATGTGCTGTCCCAAGGTTGTACTGTGGTTTCCCTCCACCCGGACATTGCCTGTCCTTTCCTCTGTTTCAGTACAGTTCTGGGATCTGAGCTTTTCCAGCAATGGAAAACTGAGGATTTGGGGCAAAGCGGTCAGGCATGGGGTTTATGTTCCCCTCACCTGCTGCACCTTGTTCGCTGGGAGGTTCCCCTGTGTTTCTTCTCAACTTTTTTGGTATTCTGGCCAAACCCTTAGGGACCAGCCTCCAGCACTGCTTGGTTCTAGACATCATCATTCTTATTATCACTCTCTTCTGGAGGTGCTTTTTCGCCCGGCGGTGCTGTGTGGGCTGACGTTCCTCCTCCCTCTCCCTGAGCCCGGACGCGGCGGGAGAGCCCCACGCGGTTCTTTTTAAGCCACTTTTCTCGGGGCGGCTCCGTCGGGGCGCGCTGTGCCCGCGCTGCCGCGTCCCTCGGGGGTGCGCGCCGCGTCCNGCCCAGGGCCGCGCTACGTGTCCCGCAGCCCTTATAGCCCCGGCGCGCCCGGCCCCGCCGCCGCCGCACCATGTCGAGCCGCGAGCACACGGTAGGGACGCGCCGGGGGGCGGGCGGGGGGCCGGGAATCCCTGTGGATCCCTGTCCCGAATTCCCGGCGCCGCGATCCCCGGGCAGCGGGAGCCGGGCCGTTCCCGCTGAGGCGCTCGCCCGTCACTTTGGGGTGATGGGGATGGACGCTCTGGCCGGGCGGTCCGCACATCCCGCCGCTGGCGTTCGGCCACATCCCGCGCCCGTCCCGCTGTGCCGACTTCGGTCCCTAGCGATCCCCTTCATGCGGGGCCGAAGGATGAAGCAGCGACAAGGCTGAGCTCCTGTCTCACTCGGCTTTTTGCGTGTCCCCTGCCCCGGTCCCGCCCGGGGAAGGAGTTGGTGAGCAGCCACCACCGCCGGCAGGCTCTCAGCATCTCTGCAGAGCCAGCGCTGTGTAACACCCACTGCAAAGAAAAGTAATCGTAGCCGGGCGCAGTTCAGTTAGAAATTAAAATTGCAAATCACAGCCTCAGCCAGACATCGCGTTCCGCTCGCCAGCAGCCCTCCCCTACTCCTTGGATTTGGGATGGGATCTCTGGGTCCCTCTGGCTGCGTGTACGTTTTCCAGGTTTTAAATCAGAACCAGAAGAAATCTTGACGTAAGTCTTTCAGGCTGCTTTTTGCTGGTTGACTTGATTTCTTTTTTAGTTTGCCATAAACTTTTCCAATGGATTTGATGCATTTTGAACACACTGGTAATCTGTCCGGGGAGGAATGCACCCAAAACCGCGTGGAACAAAGCGCGCCTGTGCAGCAAGGGTGTTCTTGGAAACGCAAAAACCTGTGGTTTAGGGATTATTTGAGGCAGGGGAGGTGCGAGCTGTGGGCTGTGTATGGGAGTTCTGTTTATTGCTCTGAAAGGAGACAGGCATTACTGAACTTCCAGAATAATCCCTCTCCTTTGCCTCCACCCTGGGTTGGAAAAATGACCTTTATAAGCAAGTTTGTGGCTGACCTTTGTGCCGTGGCTGTCAAAACAGATGCTATCAGCTTGACAGCTGTAGGCGGATTTTTGTGTGCTTCTCTGCCAGGTATCTGATGGAGTGAGAAAAGGCGTGCTTTCGCTAATTACAAGAGGTTTGGGGAGTCATGATGAAACAGTGATGTCCCATCAGTGATCTCCCTGCCCCTTGCTAGGAAGATGTGGTTGCATAGAGTGTAAAGGAAGTTCTCACTCCTAACTGCAACCTCAGCAGCTTCTTGCTTTCAGCCATCTCCAGTTGATACAAAAGGCACGGGATAAGGAATTTCACTTTGTTCAGGCTTCTTTCACCTTTTTTTGTGCACATGGACAGTTTTTCGTTACACCTTTTGTAGCTGCAGCAGCCAGTGCTGTTCCATTTTAAATGAAGACACAATAACTTATCCTATGGACATCCCTATTGATACAGCAATAGGATCATCCTTCTTTTGCCCCCTTCTTAATCCCCATTCTTCCTTCTCCCAGTAACATGAATCCTAATTACTCCTAAAAATCCTTGTTGCTAATAAAACCTCGATTTTCCCACAGTTTTGTGGTGTGGGTGGTGTGTTAATCTTTCTCCCACAGAGCATGAGGCTGGATGTTACCAGCTTTATTCACTGGCTGAGGGTATGTAAGAGCTGGGTTTTGCAGGTGTTCTTGATCAGCTGTCAGTTTTTGAAAGGCACAACAGTGACAGATGATGTGAGGTGGACCACTGTTTGACAGTGCTCCTCATTTTTGAAATTGAACAACTAGAAGCCCAGTATTTCAATCCTAAATTCAGCCTGAATGCTCTCTGGAGTTTGGGGCTGGTTTGAGGATGCTTTAACTGAACATCCATTTATTAATTGAAGGTTATGGTAAGGTGCAAAAAAGAAATTTTTGTGTTTTTTTTTTGTTTGTTTTGTTTTTGTTTCTGCACATGTTTTCCTTAAAAATGAACACGGCAGCTTAATTCTGCCTTGTGTGAAGACCAGAGTTTTGGTGTGCAGGGATCTCTCTTTGGCTGTTAATACAGAAGTACTTTGTGCTCTCTTCATTTCTGCAACAGGCATGAAGTGCTCTACATGCCAGGCAGTGTCCTCCTGGTGTCAGCCCTCACTGACAGAAAGCATTTATTCCTGGCGAGTTTCAGGACTGACTTTTTGGGGGGGGAGAAGAAGGGTCTGTAATGACGCCTTTAAAGCCTCAATGTTCCTCGCACAGCCCTCCTGTGTGTCTCGGTGGCAAAGCCCTGCTCTCAGGAGCAGGCACACCGCGAAGGGATTGCAGCGAGGGAGGTGGAGCTGTGGGCTTGCCCTTGTTTATTGTGCGGGCTCTTGCACAGCGTGCCTTTCAGGGCTGAGGGTTTCTTTGAGCTCCGGCACAAGAGCAGCTCGTTCTCCCCACACCTGCGGCTCCGCCGGTATTTCCGCAGCTCGTTCCCTCTGCCCTCCGAGCGGCGTTTCCATGGCAGGCAGGAGCACACAGATGCTGCAGTGTGCTCCAGGGAGGTTTGCCGCAGAGCCCAGAGCCACGGGCACGGCCCTGCTCCGGCAGGGTGACTGCCTGCGTGGCTCGTGTCCCCAGGGCTGTGTGGAAAGTGCGGCTCAGCGCATCCCAGGAGATGGAGGCGTCGGGAGCCCTGCCCGTGGCGAGCAAAGTTTCTCCTGGCGTGCCCGTGCTGATGCTTAAGGGCAAAATGAGAGCCCAGTACTGAAACTGCCCTTTCCTGGGGAAGTGTTGCAGCTTTGTCACCTGCCTGATTCACAGCGGCATCTCCAGCGATCTGACCGATGTGGCATCCCTGGCTTGTACCGGGGTGTGCTCCCGCAGCCCGGCGGGTCACAGGGCTGTCACTTCTGCCAGCTCAGTTGTGTTTGTGCAGGGCTTATGTGCAAATGATGTGGGCTTATTTAAATTTATTTAAAGAGGAGCAACAAACCCACAAGATCAGATGCCAACCCTGAGGAGAGAGGCTTAGTTTCTTTGCCTAAAAACTACTCTCACGGTGGAAAAAAAGCGGAGCTGCAGGGCAGAGTTCAGATGGACCGAGCAATATCCCAGGTAGAGCAGGAACGTATGTACATCTTCATTGACGTATATGCAAAGTAACATAAAAGAAAAAGTTTAATAAAATACCCGAACCATGCATTCATCTCCTTTCACACTTACTCTTAACTGCTGCCTTGAACGTAAAGAGCAAAACATCTTTAAAGATGTTTATTTTCGAAGCAGTTCTGAGTAGCTCATCCCAGTGACCCTGCGCAGGGGGAAGGGCGGCAGAGCCCTCATTTCAAGGAATTCGCGTGGGCTGAGTCACTCAAGAAAGTGAGTTTTATAAAACTCATGTTTTATCCAGCGAGTCACAAGCCTTGTTCTTACAGCATGATTTATTTTGTGGAACACGGTGCCCAACTCGTTGCACTGTGACATTCAAAGGTGATTGTTTTCCAGTTTCACATGCTGGGGATTTCTTGGTTGATTTTCTCTTACTTTGTTTCCTTTATATCTCTTTTCTTCAGAGACCACGGAAAGGCGAGGTGATTAACTTTTGTTGTTTAGTTAATTATAGCTCTCTCCCCTTTTCTGCCAATTTCTTTTGAAGCCCTTTGCTATTAGAATAACACAGGTGTAGGTTTCCAACCGTGCCCTGCTTGGGCAACCCCTGCAAGAGCATTTAGTCAATCAGCAAATGATGCTGAAGACCCCACACTACCCGGACATGTGCACTGCAGCTGCAGCTCAGATTTAGGCCACGGGGATTTTGTTTTTCTGGAGGGTTTTCAAGACAAACACTGGCATACTTGCCTTTTTTTTTTCTTTTTTTAAATTTTAACTGGGCTGACGTTGATCCTGGAGGATGCCTGTAGAAATGAAAAGCCCTTACCTATCTGAACCGAGGTGTTTTAGATAAACTTACAGCTGTACGTGCCCCCGAAAGATAAGTGGTGTGCAGAGCCTGTGTTAATGGCTGAATTTGTACTTTGGTCATGCTGCTCGTACACTTTGCTTCTTAAAAACCCATTAAGAACCAGGCTGTGTAATTCGGATTGCCATTTATGATTTTGCTGTTAGCGTGAGCAGGGTGTCACAGCTGAAGGGAGTGAGAAATAGCTCCTTAATGGTTTCACAGCTTAATCATTTCCAAGTGAAAATTTACTCGGAGTGTATCATTAACAAAAGGCGGGATGCAAAAAAGCCCTGGGTGTGCGTCAGGCTGTGGGATGCTGGGAAGTTGGGATTTGCCTGTGGGGCTGGTAGTTCCTCACTAGCACTCCCTTCTGTCCCTGCCAGAGTGGTCTTTGCTCCTTTGCTTACAGCTTGGCTCAGTTACAGCTGTCAAAAGCTTTGTCTGCTGAGTGCATGCCAAAATGTGTTTGGAGAGCAGAGCTTGAGGAAGGAGCTGGTTTATATGGATTTGATTTTATTTTTTTGTTGGTTGCAGCATTTGGTGGGTTGTTGAGATGAGCTTTTCTATGCATTGCTGGAAAACAACCATCTGTACCTACATTTCCAGGACTTTCTGACCTGGAGGTTTTTGCGGCCTCTCTGGCAGGACAAAATGTTTTCTTCAATATCAAACTGGTTTTTAGCTTCCCATTGTGGTGTAAAAAAAGTGTGGTCTGGTGGGAGGTCATTTTTCAGGCCTGCCCAGCCCTTCTGATGGGAAGATCATTAGGTTGTGTTGCCAGTGAGCATGGGAAGAGGGGGAAAAAGTCATTTTAAAGGAAGGGTTTTTTAGAGGGCTGCTGGGGGGTCTGAGCTGGGTACCTGCCTCTGGGCATGATGCTGAATGACTCCCCCCAGCCATGGCTGAGGCAGCTCATTGTATCTCTGAAAAGCTGATCTGAGACCCTGGGGATGGAGGTGAGGAGCACTGAGTTCTCAGAGGTGCAGCCTGAAGCTCAGGGGAGCTGCTCTTCAAACAGATGTTGTTTTTAGATCTTAAATATTGTGGGAGCTCAAGTCTTCGTCTGCTCTTGGCCTTATTCTCCACTGCTCTTCTGTGGTTGTAAAATTGGGGAAGATACCACCCTGTGAGAGATGCTGGGAGTTTCCATGAGCTTTTGGGGGAGCCAGGAATGGGTTTATAGCTGGGACGCACGGTGCATTGTCCCCCCTTTCCACTGATTTATGACCTGAGATACCAGAGGCTGTGCCTTTCTTCCTGATAGTCCTTGATGAACTTTCCTTCCATGAATTCATTGTAATGATTTTTTCCAGCCAAGTGAACTTTTGGCCTGCCAGGCACAGTTCCCCCATTTAACTGTGTCCTATCTGGTGGTTCTGGCTGAGTTCCCCTGCGCTCCTTCCTGCTGCTGCTTTTGCACTTTGCAAACCCTAAAAAAGGTGCTGAGGTGGAGATTGGTGTCCTGTGGCCTGCTGGTGACCACTGACCATAGCAAAGTCAGGCACATGGGGCTCAAGATGCTGGGTTCAAGACTTGGCATCCAACCTGAGGCAGGGAGAGGCACTGTGTGGCCACAGCACTGCGACCCCACCAGCCTGGGCTTGAGTCCAGCTTTTGCCTTTCCTCAGGCTGCCACCAGGTCCTGTAGAGGCAAAGCCTCAGAGGAGGATGAGTTCTTTTACAGAATCACAAAATCCTTGAGGCTGGAAAAGCTCTTCCAGCCCGTGGAGTCCAAACCGTGCCCGATGCCCACCTTGTCCCCAGCCCAGAGCACTCAGTGCCACCTCCAGCCCTTCCTTGGACACCTCCAGGGATGGGCACTCCAGAGCTCCCTGGGCAGCCCCTGCCAAGGCCTGAGCACCCTTTCCATGGGGAAATTCCTGCTGCTGTCCACCCTGAACCTCCCCTGGCCCAGCCTGAGGCCGTTCCCTCTCCTCCTGTCCCTGTGCCCTGGGAGCAGAGCCCGACCCCCCCGGCTGTCCCCTCCTGTCAGGAGCTGTGCAGAGCCACAAGGTCCCCCCTGAGCCCCCTTTGCTCCAGGCTCAGCCCTTTCCCAGCTCCCTCAGCCGCTCCTGGGGCTCCAGCCCCTTCCCAGCTCCATTCCCTTCCCTGGGCTCAGAAATAAATATATTTTAAAACCTGGTGAAGCGGCTTGAAACACAGATCGTCTGCAGCTCCCACTGCTTATGAAATGACTGGAGCCTCTCTAAAAGTACAGGATTTCTTTCCTGAGAGGGATACGTTGGACATGTTAAAAGGGGGTATCATAGCTCCATATCATTTCAATCTGTGATGGGCTGAGTTTGTTGAAGCAGCGTGTGGAGCTGCCAGAGGGATGGTTTTGGCAGAGCAGGACATTGCTCTGACACGTTGGCTGGAGGACCCTGTGGGTCAGCTGGACTCACGTGGTGTCTCTGCCCAGCACAGCCTGTGTTTGTGGTTGTGTCTGACAGTTCAGCTCAGCTGATGGTCTCCTGGCACTGCACTCCAGGTTTTCCTTTCCATGGTCCTTGGGGCAGGAATCCTGGCATGTTTTCAGGGAGAGGGTGCCTGTCCTGCCACAGTAGGAGGCAGGGTATGTACAGTGCCTTATTTACCATAGAGAACCACAACCCACTAATTAAATTCCTGAATCTCATTGGGGGGGGGGGAAGTTATTTACATATGGATGCAATTCCTACCTGGAAAACTTTTTGATAGTGAAGTTAATGTGTAGACAGAATCTGTACCTTTGCTCTGTTTTCCTCTTTTCCCTGGAATCTGAGGGACTGATACTCAGTTTCCCATTTCTGTAACCGGATCCTTTTCTCCAGGAGAAGGTAGAGAAATGGGGCTGTGTGTTCTGGGTGGTTTTTCTGGCAGGCGTCAAACCAAGGCAGTTCTGCAATGTCAAACCCATTGTTTGCAAACGGAGCAGGGCTCAGCTGGGGGAGGTCATTTAGCAGAACTGTTCTGAAAATTAAAAATTGGGCAACCATGGAGGGGTTTTGTGTTTAAATTGTTATTTTCTTCAGTGCCTGACAAAATGCTTTGTTTGTTAAATACTTGTTGCCCCTGCAGCTGTCCCTTATGACTTGCGGAATGAAGACAGGGAGATTGTTTTTATAACATCAGTCCTGGCCTTGCAAGTTTATCCCAAAAATGTAGGAGCACAGTATGACTCACTAGCTTTTCTGCATCGAGGAAATTAGAGTAGTGACATCATCTCATTCCGAGATAAGGAAACGCCTGAGCTGGGAGCCTTCAGAGGCAGATTTCAGTACCCAACTGCTGATTTGGACTCAGTGTGGAAATTGGCATCTGATTTGTGAAGTTACTGGAACATGAGCCTCATTCTGTTGATTTTTTTTTTTTTCTCTTTTTTTGGGTGCCAGTGTTGTATAAAATTTGATTGTGACAATCCACACTGTATGAATTTATGCCAAGAGAAAAATATTTGAGGTACCATCAGCGAATAAGGTCTTGCTAAGAACTCAGAAATACTTGTGGCTTAAGAAAACACCACTTCATCTTAACAGCAGCTTGAAAACCTCGTGTGTTAGCGGGGTTTGGCACCTCCAGCTATCTGTCTCCAGGCTGAAAGGCTGCTTTTTTCAGGGAACTGGGATGGCTCTGCTGCTCTCCTGAAGGTTTTCTGTGTTATGTTCCTGGCAGGGCCCAGGGGCTGAGGGGAGATGCCAAAAGGAACAGGCGTGGGGTGCCAAGGAGAGACTGAGTCTGCTGGGGTTTATTCAGAGGGATCCCAGCCCAGCATCCTGCCCGGGACAGGGAATGCTGGCAGCCCCTCAGCCTCGCCAGGGGGTTTGGTGACATGGCAGTGCCCTGCTCGGCTCAGTCTGCAGAGAGAACACGGCGTTATTCCTGCTCACTTCCACGTGCTGGGAAAGGACACTCATCCTGTGCGCAGGGAACGGGAGGGACACCAGCGTGGGAAGCAGGGAGGTGGGGTGGCACAGCAGGGACACCAGAATGGGAAGCAGGGAGGTGGGGTGGCACAGCAGGGACACCAGGAAGGAGGTGGGACAGCAGGGACACCAGGAAAGTGGTGGGACAGCAGGGACACCGGGAAGGGGGTGGCACAGCAGGGACACCAGGAAGGTGGTGGCACAGCGGGGACACCGGGAAAGTGGTGGGACAGCAGGGACACCAGGAAAGTGGTGGGACAGTGAGGACACCAGGAAGGTGGTGGGACAGCGGGGACACCAGGAAGGTGGTGGCACAGCAGGGACACCGGGAAAGTGGTGGCACAGCAGGGACACCAGCGTGGGAAGCAGGGAGGTGGGCAGTACAAAAAGACCTTGTGAGGTCCCACTTCCCCGTCTGGGCCTGCATACCGAGAGGTTAAACAAGCAAAATTTCCAGGGTAACTCCATCTTGGTGGGATTTTCCCTTGGGGAAAAATGGGGCTGGTTTTAAAGCATTTTCTGCATTAGTCCCTTAAATGAATATTTGGGGGAAGTCCATGGGTTTTGGGTTACAGGAGCTAAGTTGGGATGCAAGAGATGCCAAGGTTTTTCCATTGTTTTTCAATACGACTGTAATCAAATCTTAATTTCCACAGGCAACCCCCCCTTTTCCCTCTCTTCCTCCTTTTCTTTGGAGTATCAGTTTTTCTCTTCTTCAGCAAATGACTCTTTAACAGGAGGGTTTTCCCCCTGGTTGCTCATGGATACAGTATCACCCTTGTGCCAGAGCCCTGGTAGAAGAAAATAAATTTTTAAGGAAAATTTTGATTAATTTAATTTTTATACATCAAATGCAGCTGTAAGGAATAAACATTTTTCTTAATTTGTTTTTTCAGTGTGCTGGCAGGAGTTGGGAGGGGATTTTTAATGATAGGTTAGCTCACTCTCCCGAGGCTTGGGCAAGTGTTTGACCTCAAACTCAGAATCACAGAGTGTCCTGAGCTGGAAAGGACCCACAAGGATCATAGAGTCCAGTTCCTAACCCTGCACAGGACACCCCAATAATCCCTCCACGTGCTTGATCCCACTGCTTGCCTGTGCGAGTGAAAGCTTTCTTGATCATTCTATCATTTTAAAAGCCCATTTTACCATTTGCAAATAGGATCAGCTGCAAACATTTTGAAAGCCTCTATTTTTATTTTGATCTAATTTTTCCTTCCTGGAGACATGTCCAGGCTGCGGTACCGAAATAGGGTGTGTGTGAAACGCTTGACTGGAAAAAAATGAATCATATTCCTGGTGCTGGGAGCTTGCCCTATAAATAAAAAGGCAGCTGGGGGAGTCCTGACCCTGCCCTGGCTGTTGGGTCAGGGTTTCCCCGGGGCCCTGAGCGCTGCCAGCTGGATGCTGGTCCTGGTGCTGAGTGAGCCGGATGTGTGAGTAACGTGCCCTTCGCAGCGCTGCGCTCCGAAGCCTCGCTCTGCTGGCCTGAGCCGTGTTTTCGGGAGCGAGTCCTCTCCACAGCGGGATGCTGCTGCAGCCTGCCGTGAGCTGTGCCTCTGGGCCAGCTTCCAGGTCCCTGCTCGTGCCAGCTGCAGCAGACAGGGGTGAATTGAGGGCACGATAAGGACACGGGCTTGGACCTGGTCGGCCACCTCGATGGCCGGCATGGGGCTTTCTAGTGACACATCTCCTGAGGCATCAGAGAGCTCTGCCTCATGTGGGTGGCTGAGCAAGGGTTGTGTGCCCTCAGGAGAGCTCTCAGATGTCCTGCTCCGCTCCCATCTGCTCTTCATTTCCACCTCTCATCTGTGGGATGTGGCACTCACACCCGGTTCTCACCCTGGTCTCATTCGTGACGCGGCTGTGGAGGTGCTGGTTAAAAAAGTGGGGATGTGGAGGCAGCAGGAGGTGCTGCCCTAAGGGCCAGAGTTTATACTTGAATTTCTAGTGAAAGATGGCAAAACATCCATGCAGTTTGTTGGGACAACCATAAACCTGGAAAGGCAACAGAGCTGGGCAAGGGTTCTGATGAGGAGCAGCTCAGGGAGCTGGGAAAGGGGCTCAGCCTGGAGAAAAGGAGGTTCAGGGGAGCCCTCCTGGCTTCCTTTGGAAAGGAGCCAGGAGATACTTGACAGGTAGCTCAGTGAAGCCTGATCCAGCCAAGATCTTGGTGTCTCCCTGTTTAGCAGCCTCCTGGAAGGGGTCAGTAGGAGAGAAGACCAAAAGCAGAGTTAGGGTTTGGTTTCTTGGTCTGCTGCAGCCTCAGTCTTTGGAGCAATGTGTTTATCTTTTTCTCATTTCCTGGATGAGGTAAGGCAGGGTGGGCTGAGCGCTGAGCTCATCCAGACAGGGCCAAACAGCAGATTTCCAAGGAATGGGGAGAGTGTGGCAGTGTCATCTCTAACCATCTGTGTGGCAGGGGCTGCCTGCCCTTCTTTGGAGATGCTGCTGGGACTTTATTGCCTGCTTTGGAGCCTTGCTTGGGGCTGAATTATAAGTCAGAAGTTCCTCTCCCAAACCTCATTTCCTTGACCCAGACTATTCCAAGAGAGGTTTACCAGTGTCCTAAATTGTCCTCACCATAGGGCCCAGGCATAAGTGTTACGATGATAATAGGATTATCTACTTAAATATGTTTGATTTGCAGTGACAGGGTTAAAACCCTGAGAATCAAATCAGTAGGGCAGCCCTGCATGTGATTAAACCCCATTCACTGCTTCCTTCTGCCTCCCAAGCATCTTGCAGGATATGCTCTTCCTAGGGAAGAAATCTCTCCAGGATTTGCTCTCGGGCTGTTTTCCTGGTGCCTTCCCTCCCTTCCACCACGCTTCAGCTCTGGCTTCCCAAACCATGTCCCACCTGCTGGCTGATGAGGTGGGAAGTTGTTCTTTCCCTCTGAAGAGCCCATTCCCAACCTGGCAAGATGCCAGCCCAGCCACCCAGTTCCTCAGGGTTAAGAGGAGTTTCCCAGGAAGTTTTTTAACAGAGCAGAAAAATCTGATGGATTTGGTACCGTCTGGAGTTCCTGGCAGGTAGGAGAGGTGTGACAGTGTTGCTGAATTGCAAAAATGCCCTCAATGGTGCTTTCCCAAGCTCCTGAAGATGCCAACGTGCAAAATAACAGCTCTGAGATGCTCATACAGCGTGGATTTATGGCACAGCAACCTGTACTTAGAACAATCTCCTTACATCAGCCACGTAGGAATGTGTCAGATCCTGCATCTTCCCGAGGCACAGACCTTATCGTGGCTCATCTCCTGCAGGACACAGCCTGAGCTCCTGAGGATGGGAGAAAATTAATCCATAGTGGTGCTGTCTTACCTTTGTGAGCTCAAAATGTTCAAACTTTTGACAACACTCTGCAAAAAAAACCCACAAAAAGCAACAAAATGGAACAAACCACAAAACCCAAATCTTGAGCTATTTATCTTATTCTCTGAGCCACAGGATGTGTAGTGTTCACTCACTTTTTCAGGGGCAGGTCTAGAGATATTTTGGGTTTTTTATAGAAACATGGATCGGTTTGGGGTGAAAGGGACCTTAAAGCCCACCCAGTGCCACCCCTGCCATGGCAGGGACACCTCCCACTGTCCCAGGCTGCTCCAAGCCCCAGTGTCCAACCTGGCCTTGAGCACTGCCAGGGATCCAGGGGCAGCCCCAGCTGCTCCGGGCACCCTGGGCCAGGGCCTGCCCACCCTCACACAGAAGAATTTCTTCTGTATAACTAACCTAAATTTCCCCTCTTTCAGTTTGAACCCATTCCTCTTGTCCTGTCACTCTGATGAACAGTCCCTCTCTGGCTTCCCTGTAGGCTCCTTCAGATACTGGAAGGCTCTGTGAGATCTCCATGCAACCTTCTCTTCTCTCTCTACACACACACACACACACACACATATATATATATATATATATCCAGGATATATTTATATCCTTGTTCCCTCCTTGTTCTTTCCTTTGGATGCCTCAATTGGGAACATCATCCTTGCAATTAACAAGGTCCTGTAGATATTTCGTGTGGAAAATCCCTTGTGGAGGTGCCGTTGCTGGAGCTGCAGGACACAGCCTGGCTGTTTCACCTGCAGCCCTATGGAGACTCTGGGCTCAGCAATATCAGAAACCACCAGAATTAAGAAGCACCAAAATCCAGGCCTCTGGCTCAGCATTGTGCTGGTCCCTTGTCTGCTTGGGAATGCACATGGACACGTCAGGGGCTGTTTCTCTGCCTCCCATCCCACGGTGTGCCCAGCTGGCTGCTGCTCCTGCCCCAGCTGCAGTTCTCGTGTTACACAGCCAGAAAATTAGCACCTGAAGTGGCTCTTGTTTTGCAAGCCTGATTATAATAATAGGTGAGTCTGTCTGTGTTTGAAACTGTGGAGAAGGCAGGGAGGGCGGCTCTACCCGGACTCTCTGTCCTGCCTGCCCGCGGGGGGATCAGTCACCTGGCAGTGCTCCCGCAGCACAGCCTCCTTCTCCTTGCTGGCATGAAGGTGTCACCACCAAAAACACCCTGGGCAGAGGCAGACAGCCTCCAAAAAATCAGTCTGTGCTGCTGATACGGAAATCCAACTCACAGCAAAGCACCAGAGTTCACCGTGCTTGCTCATTACAGGATTTGCGTTTCTCTCCCATTTATTTATCCCAGCAGAGATTTCCTTTTGCCCTGAGAGCAGCAAAGGTAACAGAAGTGCTTTTTTCTGCTTTGTCTCCTCAGGGATCCACCAACGTGGTTTACCAAGCCCATCATGTCAGCAGGAGTAAGAGAGGACAAGTTGTCGGCACCAGGGGAGGATTCCGTGGCTGCACGGTTTGGCTCACAGGTATTTTTGTCTGGGTGTGAAAGTGTGGCCTCACCTGTGAAACTGCATGAGAATGGCTGGGAGGTGGGGATTTGGGATCTGCAGGAAACGTCAGTGTTCCGTGAACTGGGAATTGCAAAACATCCCCACGTGGGAAACACGGACGCGGTGCTGGCGCAGCAAGATGTTCTCCCTGGCAGCTGCTGCACATAACCAATGTTTTTATGGATTTCCCAGCTGTTATCAGGCTCCTTTGAACATGTCAGAGGCCCTCGGGGTAGCACTTGCTGTTCCCAAGTGTGCAGCTGAGGAAGCCTTGGCTCAAATCCAGCCAGTCTTTGGCAGCGGAGCATACCCAGGGTTGTCCAAAACGCGGATGTTTTCATTCAGGAGCGGTGGGAAGTTTATTGGGACACGTAGGTTTGCTGTGTTTGAGGCAGCACGAGGCAGTCACCTTGTCTGGAGAATAAATACTCCCAGCCACAGAGTCACGCTGGAAGCAATCCTTTCTATTTGTTTTCTTGCCCTTCTTTTCTGCCTTGAAATGTAAACTCGTTGTTTGGGGATTAGGGGCTGCCAGAAATTACAATTCCTTTTTTCATTTCTAATGTTTAGACAACTCTGTCTTTTGCCAGTTATCCAGTTGTTCCTTTGCTTGCTAAATAGCGGCATTTTCTTTGGCTGCTGGAGGATGTTGAAGGATGTGCTTGGAAGGGTTTGTAAAGCCATTCTGACTTGCCTTCCTGTCGCCTTAGGTGGTAGATGTTGGATTGAAGCACATTTCTGTTTTGTTCTCCTCCTTAATTTTGAAGTGCCCAATCTGCTTTTATATAATTTCTGAAGCCAAAAACCCTACTCAAGGCAATTGTCTTCATTTTTTTGAATATTACTTGAAAACCTTGTGTCTGAAAGGTTTGAGCTTGCCTGGCTGATGAACATCCTTTGAAATGCACACCTAGAGAAGGAGGTGGTGAGGGGCCATTGCTCTGGAGCCTGTCCCAGCCCACATGGTTGCAGCAGGAGCCTCTCCTTGGGTTCACAGTGGGAGAGCAGTTGGCTCTTCACAGTGGGAGGAAGAGGAAGATGCTGAGGGACTTGGAGGCAACAGCATCCTTTCAAACTTCTCCTGGTACCTGTGTGTCCCAGCATGGCCCAGTCAGAGGCACCACAGGTTTGGACTCCTTCAGATGCTGGGCTGTAGCTGCTTTTCCCATGGCATTAATGCCACCCCTTCAGTAAGAAGGGTTGAAAAGGGCTCTGTGAAAGATGACTCCAACTTCCTTCAGGAAGGAATGAGATGAGGAGCATCAAACAGAAGGAGTTTTGCTGACGGTGTCCCAGTTGCGCTCTTGTTTTCACTCTTTTGACCTCAAACCCTCACTTTTCTGCCTCCCCCAGGCCTTTCTGGAGCTGGCAAGACAACCATTGGCTTTGCTCTGGAAGAGTACCTGGTGGCTCACGGCATCCCCTGCTACTCCCTGGACGGCGACAACGTGCGGCACGGCTTGAACAAGAACCTGGGCTTCTCGGCGCAGGACCGCGAGGAGAACATCCGGCGCATCGCCGAGGTGGCGCGGCTCTTCGCCGACGCGGGGCTCGTCTGCATCACCAGCTTCATCTCCCCCTTCACAAAGGTAAACTGCCCTCACCGCAGCCTGCTCTCTCCTGGGCGTCACCTCAGGTGAGAGGTTTGTGGAGAGGATTTCCTAAATCAGCCGTCGGTGCTTCCTTTCGCTGCTTTTGTAGAACAGCACCGACACGCAACCGCGCGCCATCGATTTTTGGAGGGCAGTGACCTCATTGACTAAATTCAGTGTTTCAAATTGATGAAAAGCTAAGAGGAGTTTAAGTTCCCCCTGCTATGAATTCCTCAGAGGCAGAAAAGAGTCACAGAAGCAGCAGCCTGTCCTAGAGCTGTCACTGCTGTTTTGGAAGAAGATTTGATTGCGATTTTCACTTCCGTGGCTGCTGTTATCAGGCTGCTGCAAGCAGTTCCTTTTTTCATAGAATCACAGAACCGTTAAGGTTGGAAAAGACCCCTAAGATCATCAAGTCCCTCCATTTTGACACAGGGCAGATAATTACTCACAATCTAAAGTTTTGCTGTCCTGCCTAACAAAAAGATCTTTTTTGTTTGGGTTTGCATGGGAAAATCTGAAAACAGATTGAAGTTGTAGGTTTTTGCAATTTTTTAAAAGTATCTTTAAAAAAAAGGAGGGAAGTGAGATGAAAAACCCTTATTAGAACTAGTGTAAATTTAATAAATCTATAAGAGAGATGAATTTACCTGTGTCAAATTCCAGGGGGGGTTTTTTTGCTGCAATTTGAATTTTTTCCGTCTTTTTTCTGACAGGATCGTCAAAACGCACGGAAAATTCATGAGGCAGCTGGACTTCCTTTCTTTGAAATCTTTGTAGATGCTCCTCTAAATATTTGTGAAAGCAGAGATGTGAAGGGCTTGTACAAAAAGGCAAGAGCTGGAGAGATCAAAGGTATGGAGGAGTGTGGTCTTATTTTGCCTTTTGCTCTCCAAAGCTTTGCATACCTTGTCCCCAACAGGTGGGCTTCTAAAGGCCCTTTGTAGTGGCCAAGAGGATCCTGTTCCCCTAATCTTACTGTCACAAGTGTCACCTGTACCCAGCATGGTTGAATGCCCCCTGGTTGTTTGTACAGCGTTGTTGGCTCTAAGGCCCTGGGTATTCTATTAAATAAATTTAATTTGGGGGTTAATCATCCGTAGGATTCACAGGGATTGACTCAGAGTATGAGAAGCCCGAAGCTCCTGAATTGGTGCTGAAAACAAACATAGCGTCGGTGTCTGAGTGTATCCAGCAGGTCGTGGAGCTCCTCCAAGCACAGGTGGGTCACTTTGATGTCACCATCACTGCCAGCTTTGGAAGCCTGCTCTGGGACACTGCCTGTTTGGTGTGCCTGTGAAAACCAGCGTGTTACAGCTGCTGCCTGTCTCTGCTTTTCAGAACATCGTGCCCCAAGGCTCCATCAAGGATGTTCTGGAGCTGTTTGTGCCTGAGAATAAACTCAGCAGTGTCCGGGCTGAGGCAGAGAAGCTGCCAGCTGTGGAGATCACCAAGGTATTGTCACACACAGGTTCTGGCATTATTTGGCTGTTCCAAGGGTGGAAGCATTGAGGAGGATGTTGCCAGAGGGATCTGGGCGCCTCTGATGGCTCTGACCTTTTGTGGCTGTGGTTTATGGCGAGCAGAGGTGGATTCTGATCCTCAACTATTTTCTGCCACATCTCCACCCTGTGCTGTAGGGAAGCCAGGGCTGTCAGTCTCCCCTGCTGCCAGAGGAGGGTTAAAACTGCCAGAGGGCAGGGCTGGATGGGATATTGGGAAGGAATTGTTCCCTGGCAGGGTGGGCAGGCCCTGGCCCAGGGTGCCCAGAGCAGCTGGGGCTGCCCCTGGATCCCTGGAAGTGCCCAAGGCCAGGCTGGACATTGGGGCTTGGAGCAGCCTGGGACAGTGGGAGGTGTCCCTGCCATGGCAGGGGTGGCACTGGATGAGCCTTAAGGTCCCTTGCAACCCAAACCCATTCCATGCTTCTAAATTCTAAGAAAGTGTGTGAGTCTGGCTTAAAAAGCCCCAAGCTACATCCTCTGTATCTTTCTTCCCCTTATGAACGTCCTGTATTTGAAGCAAAACAAAATGAAAACCCTGTTTCAGCAGAAGGGAAGGAAAAGCAACATCGGAGCATGAGGTGGTGACAGGAGTGTGACCCCTCTGGTTTGTTTTGCAGCTGGATCTGCAGTGGGTGCAGGTGCTGAGCGAAGGCTGGGCCACTCCTCTGACAGGATTCATGCGGGAGGCAGAGTACCTGCAAGTGCTGCACTTCGGCACCCTGCTCAACGGTACGGATCCCCTGCGTCCTCCTGTCCTCCCTGCTGTCACACACCAGGGCTCCTGAAGGTGCCCGAGGTCTCCGTGCTGTGGCCACAGCCCTGGCTCACAGCTCTGACATCTCGCACAGTGCTGCTCAAACCTTGAGTTGTTGTGTGGCTCTTTTTGTGCTTGGCTGTACCAGGGTAAATAGAGATGTAAACCCAAAGCCAGGGAAGCAGGGAGGCTGCCAGGCTGAGCTTGGGGTGGGAGGAGAAGGCAGCTGCTCCTTGGAAACAGGAGCAGAGCCTGGTTTTGCTCCCCCACCCCATTTCCCTGCTTATCCAACATGGTAACTTGAAGTAAATCAGATTTCTCTATGCATTGGGAGCATGTTAGAAGTGCTGCATCCCTGGAAAAGGCAAAAAGTGCTCAGGTAATGGCCATCCACAGCTGAGACTGGGGCACAGCTGTTTCCAACCCATTTCTCAGCTGTGAATGCTGTTGCAGTGATTTCACCTGCACCTGGCTGCTCACTTTGGGGTTCATAGACCTGGCAGTGATCTCTGCTCAGAGATCTGGGTGAGCAAGTCCCTTTGAGCTTTGCCTGCCTCCTGCAAGATCCTGTGGTCACACAGGGCAGTGATTTGCTGCTGTTACCCAGACTTGGGCACCGTGCAGCAGAGGCAAAGCTCACGACTGCTCACTTTGTCTGTGTGGGGGCTCTGCTCCCGGACATGTCGCAGCCTTTCACCTCCTGCCCAGTGTGCAAACAATGTTCCTGTTATCAGAGCCTCCTCTGTGGTCTTTGAGCTGCCTGTTGTGCCTGGCCAGGTCGCAGAGCGCCCTGGGATGGCCACGTTGCTCCAGAGCTCCGTACTTCGTGCCGGAGGCTGCGCTCAGAGCGTATCTGGTTTTGGGGTGCCCCCCAAAACCTGCTGCCATCCCTGAGCACAGCTCCTCTGAGGTCTGTGGGTTCAGGGTTTGTAGAGCTCTGTGGGGAGCAGGGACAAAGCCCAGGACAGCAGCTTTGCAGAGGGATGAGCTCTCCAGAGCAAGGTCTGTGTAGCAACATCAGTCCCTGTGCGCCCTGTCTCCACGGGGGTCTCCAAACTTCACATCTGTGTGGTCAGACCCTCGGGGTGACATCTGGGCAGGGAGGAGAACATCCTGGGTGCTCCTGGATGAGCTTTGAGAAGGGGTGGAGGGTTCCATCTCCTGGTGCTGAGGCTGGGGTGTGGCACTGCCAAGGAGGGGGCTGGGCCTGCTCTCCCCAGAGTCATCGGGTGGGTGATGGCTTTGGTAGCTCCCCGGATTGTTGGGGTGCCCTTGGTGCAGGCAGTGCTCTGCAGTCCATCCCCCCTGGATGCCCCAGTAGGTGGGTGATGTGCTTTGTGTAGGGCCACCAGGAAGGGGAGTGGATCTGCAGGAATGCACCGGGGACCTGTGACTGTGTACGGAGGGGTGACAGTGACAGTGACAGTGGAGGTGTTGTACCGCACACAGTGTGACCAGTGCTGGCTGGGCAAGGCTGCAGGGGCACCCTGGATGACCACAGCCACTCCAGCAGGAGCCCTGCGTGTAGTCAGGCACTGCTTGGCCAAGCTTTTAAATGCTTTGAGTCTTGAATTGCTTTCTGTAACGTGCCCCTGAGTGTTAATTATCTTATTTGTGTGTTTGTGTTCTCCCAGGAAAGAGGCGCTTGTTAGCTGGTATGTATGGAACTGTTCTTGGGCTCTACACAAATTACTTCAATTGAGATTTTTTTTGGCTGTAATTTCTTGAGATTTACCAAAAAAAAAAAAAAAAAGGGAAATTATTATAGCCATGGCCTGTTTATGATCCAGGCAGTTATGACGTGGCCCGACACACCCTGTGTCCTATGGACCAGTCTGCACAAAAATCCCAGTTGTGTAATTTGGTAATTACCTTCACTGGAGTGATCTTTTGTTACCTCTCCATCCTGCATTTGGAAATGGAGCCTGAGATCCTCACTTTCAGCAGCATGTGTTGGTTTCATAATCCAGCTTTTTTTTTCCTGTGCTGACTTCATTGGCTGATCATTATTAATATTATTTAAATGTATGAAGTTATATTGATTGGATCCCATGTGAATATCATTATGATTATTCATGAAAATTGCTGCCTGGCAGACGAATTATACCTAGTCATGAATTTAAAGTCAATGCAAATATTTTATTAAAGATTAAAGTAAAAATCTATATCGTAGCCAAAATCATCAAATTAAGATTCTCAAGGGTCCAAACTGATTTCAGTCAGATCAGAACAAATTGAATCAGTGATTTGTTTGTGACTGGAAACCCATGGAAGAGACCAATTCTTCTGTATTAACATCAGGATATCCAAGGAGAAATGGGAGGAGCTTAGTGGAATACTGGGAAATTGGGAGAGTGGGGATAAAACTTGCATTATTTCAAGCTATTTAGGGAAAACACTGAAATTAGAAACTGCATGTGCACTTACAGACTCACACAGAGAACAGATTAAACATGGACAGTGATGTAAAGGAGGAGGAGTAGCAGTGTAGAGATGTCCAGGAGAAAACCCCAAAGGAACAGTGTGGTGGTGCTCTCCCTGTTGGAAGAGGCAGCCCAGGAGGTGTGCAGGGAATGGGGTGCTCTGGGGAACCCCAGACTGGAGCCATTTCCGTAGAGGTGGTTCTCCTGGAGGAGGAGGCAGGACTTATATCCAGGGTTCTATTTTCCAAGCACATTTAAATTTTTCACCTTTCCAACAAGCTAACAGAGAAGAACCAGGGAGAGGGAGAGTGCAGGGAGTAGAGATACTCCAGATGTTTTGGAGACATCTCTGGCCCTAAGCTAAGGAGCTTTTATACTCCACTAACATCACTATTGATTAGCAGTGCAGAGCAAACTGCTGCAATAACTAAATTTCCATGAAAACCTCTATATGCTGCATTCCCAGTGCCCGGGGCCGGTTAAAATTCCTGTCGGCGCAGGACAAGCTGGAGCTGGAGGGTGTTAAACCCCTCCCTCTCTCCTGGCAGATGGTGTGGTGAACCTGAGCATCCCGATCGTGCTGCCGGTGACCTCGGAGGACAAGCAGCGGCTGGAGGGCAGCGCGGCGCTGGCGCTCAGCTTCCAGGGCCGGCGGCTGGCGGTGCTGCGCGGCCCCGAGTTCTTCCCGCACAGGAAGGAGGAGCGCTGCGCCCGCGTCTGGGGCACCACCTGCGCCCGCCACCCGCACATCCAGGTGGGCTCAGCCCCTCCCTGCAATGGGGAGCCCGGCCTGGGCGGGGAAACGCGGGCAGGGGGCGGAGAAGGGAACCTTTCCAAGGTTTTGAGGGTGATTGGATTCCTGTCTGTGCTTCCAGCCCAGCTTCTTTCTGGGAGCCATCCCATCGCAAGCAGGCAGGACTGCTCATGAGTTGGTTCTCCTCAATTTGGCTCTTCCATGCAGGCAGCCACCAGGGCTGTTATATTTTTACAGCTCTTCTCTTCCCACTTAGGCTGTGGCAGCACAAGGAACATGATCCCTCAGAAAGGGAGAACTCTGGGTTTCATGTGGTGACCTGAGCTTTCTGCTTAGAAAGGCTACAGCTGTGTTAGTTCTTCGCCTCCCTTAAAATGCCTCATTTTATTAATCAGCAACAGGTGTTTACCTTGCAACAGGCTTGTTCCTTCTGCATATTCCCAGGAGGAAAGAACAAAGAGTGAGCTGGAGAAAGACCTTGTGCTTTCCTGTAGGTTCCTGGCTGCCATTGGGGAGCTCAGCACCCAGCTGAGTGGGAACTGGGTAGCTGGTGCCCCACTTGAGGTTTTGCTGCTCGTGACATTCAGTTCCCATGGTCACTGTGATGATGTTTTCCACCTACAAGAAGGGAAGGCCATCCTACAATGGAGCTGAGCCTCACATTTTTCAAAGAAGACTGGGAGAGGGAAAAGGAGGAGCTGGCTGTCCCCTTTGCACTGAAGGTATGTGTAATTCCCAGATGGTGATGGAGAGTGGAGACTGGCTGGTTGGAGGGGACCTCCAGGTCCTGGAGAAGATCAAATGGAATGATGGGCTGGACCAGTACCGCCTGACCCCGCGGGCTCTCAAGCAGAAGTTCAGGGAAATGAACGCTGGTGAGTGCCCTGGGTTACACTGGTGACAGGGCTCTTTGTGCCCCACCTGGCACCAGGAGCTTGGTGTGATCCATGACTTGCTCTCAAGCTCACAGCACTTTCCAGGTCACTTCTGGAAATGGGGCTGTTTGGGGGGTGAGCAGTAAGGGGGACCCAGGGCATGGCACGAGAAGTGATGCAGGGTCTCCTTGGCTAGGACAGTACTCATGATGGGCTGTGTCCTCAGGGGGCTGCTCTGAGGGCTGAGAAGTGCTGACCATCCTGCTCATGTGCCCCCCGGCAGGTCAGAGCCCCTCTTTCTACTCTGATGTTCTTGGCCTCCACACCTGGGGCACAGCTCAGGTGTCTTCTCCTGGCTCTGTGTCCCATAGAATCCCAGAATGGTTTGGGTTGGAAGGACCTTAAAGCTCATCCCGTTCCACCCCCTGCCATGGGCAGGGACATCTTCCACTAACCCAGGTTGATCCAAGCCCCATCCAACGTGGTCCCAGCAGGCTGGCAAAGGTCAGACACCCCTCGTCACTTTGGGGAAAGAGCGTTGGCCCTCCTGAAGGTGCCACTGAGCTTGGGGAGGTGACAGGTCACTGAAGACACAGGGGAACTCGGTGAAGGTGTCCAGTGCTGTGCACAAACATTGTGCACAGAGGTGATAGGGCTGAAATCAGCCCCAAGGGAAGGGCATGCAATGAAAATAACCTTGGCAGGGCGATGTACTTATGTGAAACACTCAGCTGACGTGTGGAAGGCCTCACTCACGTGGAGACAGGACTCACACAGGTCTCTTGTGGCTGGAGACAGGACACACACAGGTCTGTCACGGCTGTGTGGAAGCTCAGAGGGTGGAAATGACACCTGTGACCATCTGATCTTTCCTTTCCAGATGCCGTCTTTGCCTTCCAGCTGCGCAACCCGGTGCACAACGGGCACGCCCTGCTAATGCAGGACACGCGGCGCCAGCTCCTGGAGAGGGGCTACAAGAACCCCGTGCTCCTGCTGCACCCCCTGGGGGGCTGGACCAAGGATGACGATGTCCCTCTGGAGTGGCGCATGAAGCAGCACACGGCCGTGCTGGAGGAGCAAGTCCTGGACCCCAAGTCCACCATCGTGGCCATCTTCCCCTCTCCCATGCTCTACGCCGGCCCCACAGAGGTAATGTAGCCCTTGGCTGCTCACCAGGGCAAGGTGGGAAGCCTGCCCATGGGGGTTGTGCTCCCAGCCTGCCTGTGCAGCTCTGGAAAACCCCAGGAAGGGAGCTGGAGCCGCTGCCTCACTTTTGGCTCCCTTGCTGCTGCAGCGTCTCCTTGCAGAGCTCAGCTCCAGGGCTCCATCCTTTCCTGGGCTGTGGAGAGCTGGAGAGAAGGGGTAGAAACAGGCTTCACCTTCTTCTGTTGGGCAGGAATGTTTTCTCCCGGGGGTTTCCCTTCTGTCCCTAAATCAGTGGGATGAAAGGGGCTGATGCTGAACCTCCCCTTGTGTGTGCTGTGGGGCAGCGCCTTCACACCTTCAAAATTTAAAGTAGGACTTCCGTTTGCCACCAGATTGGAGCCAGCCCAATTCCCATATGGATCCCCAGGCCCTCCCTTTCTCCCAGCCCTCAGTCCCCGTGTCCCCCCTGCAGGTGCAGTGGCACTGCCGGGCCCGGATGGTCGCGGGGGCCAACTTCTACATCGTGGGGCGCGATCCGGCGGGAATGCCGCACCCCGACACCAAGCAGGACCTGTACGAGCCCACGCACGGCGGGAAGGTGCTGAGCATGGCCCCCGGGCTCACCTCCGTGGAGATCATCCCCTTCCGGGTGGCTGCCTACAACAAGCTCAAAAGAGCCATGGATTTCTACGACCCCAAAAGGTAACGCAGCAGCGACATTGAGGTTTCTTCACAACATGGGGTTTGTGGTCGTCTTGGGCTTGCAGCTTTCCAGAGGAGAGGGGAAAGCTGTGTTCCTCCCAAGGAGAGGAATGGGGGGAGAACCTGGGAAAGCCACACGCATTCCCCTCCAAGAGCTGTCCCCCGGGGTCACATGAAACTAAAGATGGCACCAGGGAACAAAAGCAGCACAGGCTGGGGGCTGAGTGGCAGTAGGAACACGGCCTCCCACAGCTGGGGAAGTGTTATGGACACTCCAGCTCCTCTGGGATGAGGAACCCTCGGGGGGTGACTCGGGCCAGCTGCACTGATGTCACCTGTCTCTGTTTTGCACAGGCACGACGACTTTGACTTCATCTCGGGAACACGCATGAGGAAGCTTGCTCGGGAAGGGGAAAACCCCCCTGACGGCTTCATGGCCCCCAAAGCCTGGAAAGTCCTCACCTCGTACTACCAGTCACTGGAAAAAAAGAATTAACTCCTTCCCCTAGAAACACCTTTATTAAGAGTGAGCAATGATTGATTGATTCCCTATGACACAGATCACTTGGCATTTCCAATGCTCTGACAGTGGGATTTTCCTGCCTGGGTCAGAGTGGTTTTTACCAATCAGAAATACTTTGAGCCTGATCCTTCTCCCCCTAAAGCTGCTGGGAGTGTCCCCATGGAGCTGGAAGGGGTAGGGACCAGGTCCTCCATTCCTGAGATCGTTGTGGTGCTGCCAGGGCCATGCAGCAGCTCCTGGTGCAGATGGGGGACCTCGGACCAGGATAAATCCTGCCTGTGCCCTGCGTGGAGCAGAAATGAAGAAGTGCCTTTCCACGTTGTGCCTTAGACAGTTATTGCTAGTAAACAGCAGAAGATTTTTAATGCCCTTTTTAAAAAGGATTTTTTAAAATCATCTGTGACCACCGCCAGTTTCTTGTGGCTGAGCCAATTCCTCACTGCTTCCTTGCTTCCTTCCTCCTGCTTGACCTCTCCAGTCAAACAAATCTCAGGCTGAGCGTTCCTGGTGCTCCACGTTCAGCTCTTCTGCCTGTCCTGGGAGGCACCATAAAGCCCTGAGATCCCTGAGAATGCTCTGGACAGCAAGGAAACATCAGGGATGCTTTCAGGTACCCTCCCACCTGGCAAGATTGGATCCCTCTCCCCTCTGCTCACAATCCTCCCCTCCCAGAGGCAAATCCGAGGCAAGCCAGCCAAGACAGTGCGAGGTGGGTCTGGTGACCCAGCTGAGAGGAGGCTGAAGCTCCTGCCCTCATCCACACCTGTGTGGGTACAGGTGCCCTGATTTACTCCATTTACTCCTGATTTACTCCAGCGGGATGGGGCCACGGAAGCCGGCCAGAGGATGGCAGGAAAACCTCTGGTCCCCCCTGCCCTGTGGGATGCTGGTGCTGGGCCAGAGCTGTGCTGCTGCTCGCAGCTCTGGCTGTGGAAAGTTACCCCAGACTTTATCTCCTTCCCCACCCTCCTCCTGCCGTGGACTTTGCCGCCGGGCTGAGGCTTTTCCGCTGACTCGCAGCTCCTGCGGTGGCCTCCGAGGGGACTGAGCGGTGACACAACGGCGGTGGAGCTTCCCTGGGCACTCCCGGAGCTTCCCTGGGCACTCCCGGAGCTTCCCCGGGCACTCCCGGGAGCCCAGGGCCACCCACCCGTGCCTCGGGCTCTGCCTGTGGCCAGCGGAGGCTTCCAGGGACGGCTGATCCCGCACTGCCTCCCCAGCTGGGAGGTTTGAGCAGAGGAAAACACCCAAGCACTTGTTCCTTACAGTGATGGCCTCCCTCCATGATTTTTGCACCTGGTCTTCTCTAGCAGCTGCCCCAGGACCGGTCGGGATGTGTTCCCAACGAAAAGCAACCAGCATTCCTCTCTTCTTGTGCTCCAGTTTTAATTACAGATGGATCCGCACTCAACAAAACCAGCCCGCTCCCGCTTGTCGTGCAGCATGCTGTGAGCTAAGACAGGTTGTGGCCAGGACACAGCAGCCAAGCCTTCTTCTATGACTGGAAAATATCCTTGCAGCACGTCTTTTTGGGTGGCTTTTTAAGTAATTTTTCGAAGTATTTGGAGCAAAGCTGGAGGAAAACGCTGCAGCCTCTGTGGGAGCTGACAGCGCACCAGCACCAGCCTCATCCGCTCTCAGGCCCTCTGGCAGGGACCTGGAAGCCAAAATCAATATTCCCATTTAGGATTTTTTAAGGAGTGAAACAGCACTGTTGCTGCTCATCATAAAATAGTTTAGTGTTGAAACCACCCCCCCCCAGTAAATCCAGGTGGTCACAGCAAAACACAGATGTTGTTTTATCCTTTTAAACCAGAGTAGTGTCCTGATTACCTCTGATTAAAACAGGCGGACTGGGGGTTTTATAGTCTATTTATTAAAGACATGAGACTGGAATTTGTACCTCAACTGATGCATCTCATGATTTAATATATTCTGAACTTGATATTCTGCTATGAAACACCCACTTTTAGTACAAATAAATATTTATACATGGCAGTAGCTATGACTTTGTGATTTTTTGGGTGGAACTTTGCTCAAGACTCGCTCAGCCTCGGCAATGCTGGGCTTGAGCTGCTGGCCCTGGAGCTGTGGGAGAGGAGAGGGAGCAGGTTCACCCCCCTTCAGAAAGGCAGGATCAGATGCTGAGGGTTGGAGCAAGCCGCTGGAGCTATGGAATGAGAGCAGCCACATTCCAAACCACACCGCTCCCCCAGCCTTTCGAGGAAGCTGCCAGAGGGTTTGTGCTTTGACAAGGACTCTCAAAGCAGCAGCAAGAGTAGACAAGTATGGAAGAGCTCTAGGAGGAGTGGAAATTGCACTGCAGCTGCGGTAACTGCCCCCTGGAGCAATCAGAAATAACTCCTTGTGCCTCTTCAATCAGCCCCTGAAGCCTGCGGGGATGAGTTACGGGCAGCAGGGAACAGCAGCTCCGGCCAGCAGTGCCAAGAGCCGGGATTTTGGAGACACAGGCATGAGATCCGAGCTCAGGCAGTGACCAGAGGCTGCCCCCGGGGTCGTTGCTGCTCCTTCGGTGTGCCATTAAAACTCCTCTGAGGATACACTTCACCCTCAATTAAAGCCAAGTAGGACCTGCCTGTGCTGGGGCCTTACCAAGGACGAAGCCACCAGAAAAAAGGCAGGAGGTGCAGGAGGAGCTTCCCAGCCTGGCATTTCTCAGGTGTAACAACCCTTGAGAGAGGCTGGGAGAGCAGCAGGGTGAGAGCAGGCACTGAACAAAGGAGCAGCCAGAGAACTTCCCCAGCCCAGACATCGTTCCAGCCTTCCCAGGGATTCCAGTAAGCAGCACTGTTGGCAGGTTTAAGGTTACTCACGGAAATCCCAGAAGGGTTTGGGTTGGAAGGACCTTAAATCCCACCCAATGCCACCCCTGCCATGGCAGGGACACCTCCCACTGTCCCAGGCTGCTCCAAGCCCAATGTCCAGCCTGGCCTTGGGCACTGCCAGGGATCCAGGGGCAGCCCCAGCTGCTCTGGGAATTCCATCCCAGCCCCTGCCCACCCTGCCAGGGAACAATTCCTTCCCAAGATCCCATCTATCCCTGCCCTCTGGCACTGGGAAGCCATTCCCTGTGTCCTGTCCCTCCATCCCTTGTCCCCAGTCTCTCTCCCTGTTTCCTGCAGCTCCTTCAGGCCCTGCAAGGCCACACTGAGGTCACCCCAGAGCTTCTCCTGTCCAGGCTGAACAATCCCAGCTCTCCCAGCCTTTCCTCCCAGCAGAGCTGCTCCATCCTCTGCTCATCCTGGAGCCTCCTCTGGACTTGTTCATTGATCCCAGGCTCACCCAGAGCCAGCCCTGAGCACTCAGCCCTCAACCCTGGCACTAATGTGACTTGTGACATTAGAATCCCATATCCCAGACTTTTCCCATTTCTATAGCCCAGCATTTCTGCTGTGCCTAAATTCCTGCACCCTTGTGTTAGACCATTTTGCATCTCCCATTGCTTTTTCATACAGGGAAGAAGTCTAAGTAATTATTCAATTTTTTTAACCTCGCCCCCCTGTTTGGTTTTAAGACTAAATTGGGACAAACTCAGCCCTGCTGCATCATCCCCCCAGCATTCCAGAGAGCCGGACAGCAGGGAGCAGGCTGAGCTGGAGGGACACTGTCACCAGCCCCTGACACCGTGTGATGGCAGGGCTCCAGCCCTCCTTATTTCACTTTATTTTCCTTAGCAGTGCATTTAGTTTTACATCATTCTCTGCCCCCCCTCACAGGCAGCAGACCTGTGGCACAGCGTCCCACCCCTGGGCTTTGAACAATTCCCTTTACAGGTTCAGGGTCAATTAGTGCACAATTCATAGCATTACATGAGAAAAATGCAAGTTCTTGACTCTCTCCGACAATAACTTCACCAAAAAAAAACCATTTTTGCCACTCACATTTGTAACCCTTGGCCTTTATCGCAACAAAACATTACAAGAATTCACCAGAACTGGTACCAGCAAGGACAGCACATCGCTAAACCACATTAACAAACCCTAAACCCATTCCCTCCTCTTTAAATTCACAGATGTGACAGTCAAACATCACACAATGTCGTCCCCCGCCGTGCCTCAGGGCTGTGACACTTCAGGGGAGGGTGCCACAGTGGGGCTTCCAGAGACTGAGGGAGCAGCAAGTCCTTGGGATAGTGCACAGGAGCTCACAAAGCCACAGCTTCAGAGCTGAGAGATGTGGGGCTTTAGGAAAGAGCAGGTGGGATTCTACTCTAACTGCTCACAGCAAGGGAAACCCAAAAATAAAACCAGCCTTCATTTAAAAAGCCTCTGAAAGCAGAATTCATAAAAAATTAAAAGTATTCAAACATTTTTACAGAGTAGTTTACTATCTTTACTAAATGGCACCAGATTTCAAGTGGTCATGTGGAAGAAAAATCAGTAGCATTTCAAATGTTGCTTTGTTCTAAAAGCAGTTTCTATCCTGGCGTTTGCTGCTAAAAGGTAGAAGTGGATGTGAACTGAGTATTGAGGAATCTTTCACCTATGCAGCTTCTGATTTGGTTTGCTTCAGGAAGTAGAAAAGATTTTCCATACTCAAGTTATCTACAGATTATGTCTATATATAAAAAAAAGTGTGGCTATGTACAGGTCCTACACTCACACACCCATCTGTACACACACAGCCCATGCCGGGTCCCATCCCCAGGACCACCCCACTCCTGCTGTAAGGCTCCAAGGGGATCCCTGTGGGACAACACCCAGGCACAGCTCTTGGTCTGGGCTGAATTGTTCCACTCATGATCTGTGCTCACACTTCCAGTCAGAATTGCAATAACTTAGAGGTTGTTGTATAAAAACGATTCCAGGAACAGAACTCCCTCTGCCGCCCCGGCTCCCGCCCCCTGACATTGGTTTTGCTAACTGATTACATAAGTCAAACTAAATCACATCAGGAACTGCAAACACACTCTCTTGGCTTAATCAAACAAGATATCTATGTCCAGGTTCTGCATGGAGACGTCCTTGGATTTCCTCATCTTCTTGATGGCCCTGTGGAGATCCTGCTGCTGCACAGGCCGGATCTCATCCTCATCGTGGCTGGGGAACAGAGAAACAGCCAGGTGAGGGTTCAGGGGCTGTGACAGCTGTGCCAACAGCCAGCAGCTATCCCTGGCAACAGGAGCTCTCACACGGACCCAGCATCAGACTGGAATCCCAGGACCCCTGCGGCTGGAAAAGCCCTCCCAGCCCATGGAATACACCCTGTGCCCAATGCCCACCTTGTCCCCAGCCCAGAGCACTCAGTGCCACCTCCAGCCCTTCCTTGGACACCTCCAGGGATGGGCACTCCAGAGCTCCTTGGGCAGCCCCTGCCAAGGCCTGAGCACCCTTTCCATGCAGAAATTCCTGCTGCTGTCCACCCTGAGCCTCCCCTGGCCCAGCCTGAGGCCGTTCCCTCTCCTCCTGTCCCTGTTCCCTGGGAGCAGAGCCCGACCCCCCCGGCTGTCCCCTCCTGTCAGGAGCTGTGCAGAGCCACAAGGTCCCCCCTGAGCCCCCTTTGCTCCAGGCTCAGCCCTTTCCCAGCTCCGTTCCCTGCCCTGGACACGCCCCAGCCACCGAATGCACACAGGGGTTGCTGCAGGTGTTGCAGATACCAGAAGGATGTCACAGCACCGTGTCACCAGCACTGCAGCCTGGCACTAACCAGAGCAGCAGCAGGACTTGCTGGCTCAGACCACCTCCAGCTTTGGCACCTTGGGACAACCACTCATCTTCAGAGCCAAACGGAATAACAGTAACTGAGCTGTGGGGTGGGGGCCGTGTATAGGGGCAGCTGGGCAGGAAAATGCGACCCTCCTGCTCTGGGTGACCCTGTACCCATCCCCAGCTGCAGGCAGGGGACACAGAGAGCTGTGGGTGTGCAGCAGGGCCGCACGTACACGTCCTCCTCGCAGGCGTTGTTGACGTACTCCCGCACGCAGAGCAGCGCCGCGTCCCGGCACATCTCCTTCAGGTCGCTGCCCGAGAAGCCATCGGTCTCCTTGGCCACCTGCAGCAGATCCACGTGCCTGTCCACCTGGGGGAAACCACGGGCTCAGGGCATGGACACTCCAAAACCCCTGGCTTTGGTCACCACAACAAGCAACAGCCACCTCCAAGTGTTTTAACCGCTCTAAGATCATCTTCATCTGGTATTTTTGGGGAGCTGAATTATTCCCTCACTCTTGGAACCCTCCAAGGGGTTCGTGTCATTAAAGGAAACTGATGTTTCAGCTCATCCAACTCTGCCATTGGTTAAAAAACCCCACACAAACCCCAACCATCCCCTTGGTGTATCCCATACTAACCACACTCCTGCAGGGATCTGCCTGGCAAAAACTGGATCCCAGGAATTTTTGCCCAGGTGCCCACACAAGTTTCTCAGAACTCTGTTCTCTGGACACCTGTTCCTCCTTTATACAGCCCACACTGGGGGATTTAGAGGCAAAATAATGCGTCTAACTCCGTACACTGCGTCAGGCTGAACTCTTGCCAGCCAAGACCCCACATTTATTCCATCTCTTTATGGAATTTCTGATTCCTTTTCCACCATGTGCATCAGTATTACTTTTTCAAAAAGTTAAGGCCCAGCCAGTCTAATAAAAGGCTGAAATTCTGGGATGACCTGTTCCAGGAGGGAAACTATGCCATGGTTTAAGGGAGGCAAGGAAAAGAGAGGGCAGGACTCTCCCTGCCACGTGAAGTTTGTCACCCTGGCTGAAAACAAGCTGGGCTTGAGAGATCCAATTCCTCCTCCTGTGGGATAATCTTATGTGTCTGTGGTTCCCTGCCAGCTGCTGGTGAGCTGCCATTTTCAGACCTCTTCCAAAAATTGAAGTTGTTTTTACAAATAAATTATATTTTTTAGGTTAGACATCAGCCAAGAGACACTTTGCAGCATTAACTTGAAGGTAATTAGTGCTGCTGACTAAATTTGGGAGGAAGCTCTGATGACAGGGATCCCATATCCTGCCATAGACACTTCCAGGTGTGCTCACATCTACTCATTTCCCTCTCCTCTAAAGGAAATTTGAATTATGGATCAAAAGCAGCACTGTCAAAAAAAGTCATTCCTACTTCCTTGACTTAAGCCAAAAAGGAGTTAAAGAGCAGAATCTTCTCCCTGCTTCATGAGGGCTTTGAATTTCCTTCCCTGATCCAAACATGATTCACCTTCCTCTTTAGAGAGAGAAATCTCCTCTCTTGTTACAGAACAAGCAAATGGAGGCAGAGAAATGGAGTAATTCTGCTCAGAGGTGGTGATTCACCACACAAGCCAAGGCTGCTGCTCTGGCGAGGCTCCTGCTCACAAAGGAGCCAACTGCAGGCCTTTCATGTAAGGCCACACCTAAACCCACAAAAGATTCCCAAGTTCTCACCAGAAATGCCCAGGCAGATCATCTCAGCCTCACTGCAAGGCAGGCAATTACCAACCACGTGTTCTGCACAGCCAGAGCTGCACTGGTGGCAGCAGTGCAGCAATGAGCCACTAACAGGGGGCTACTCACATTTTCGTTCTTCAAAATCAGCTTCAAGATCGCCTCTCTTTGCTTCAGAGCCTGAAATAGAAGAGATGGGAGTTACCAGAGGATAAAAACAAACACATGTGACATCCCAGGGCTTTCAGTCCCTTCAGTTCAGCCACACCAGCTGCTCCCTCGCACAGGACATGTGACACACACTCAGGAAACCTCTCGGATTCAGAGTTCAGTTCCACAGGTGATGCTTGGGAAGTTCTAAACCACATAAATCACACACCGTGTGTGAGGAGGTTACTGAAGAATCAGCTGAGTCCTGAGCAGATCCTTCCTAGGAAGGGCAAACATGGGCAACAAAGACTGGGTTTTGTGCCTGCCAAACCTCACTTCCATCATTAAAAAGGGGGAAAATTCCCCCCACAGATAATCTGGCAGCTGAACAGTTGCTATGCTATCCCAAAACCCACTTCTTCCATTTCCTTCAGCTTTACAGGTAATTTTTTCATGAGTAATTTGGGGCCTTTTCATCTCAAACTCAGTTATAAAATCTGCAAGGCTTTCACTCCTGCCTGTGCCTGTTCCCAATCCACAGTACATCAATTATTCCACCTTCAGTAAGAGTCAGGGCCAATCTGGGTTGATCACAAAACATGAAAACAAGAGAGAAGCAGTAAGTTCACGATAGGACTGTAGTGGGGTAAGGAAAATCTGCTCCCTAAATGACACCTCCTGTGCTAACTCTGATCCTGGGAGAGGGAGCCAATCCCTGTAATGTCCCAAGGCACATAGTTCATCCTTCTAACGATGGGGCTTGATAGAAAGACACAACAAAGTGCTCAAATCCACATCCTTGTGCCCTACCAACTCAAGGAACAGTTGGAGATGGAGTCTGTGGAAAAGGTATGGAAGAACAGCAATTCCCAGTTATAAATGGTATTTCCAAAGAGATCCGCCACCACGGAGTGACAGGCAGTTCCAACAACACAGGCCTGGGAACACAACTCCTCTCTTGCACAATCAGTAAGAGTTTTACTCCTTCAGTTTTGTCTCTAAGTTTCAGCAAAAAATGGATAATGATTTCTGTAGCCAGAAGGGAATTCTGACAGGCACGACTGAACTCCTGGTAACACCGACACAAAAATGTCTGGTGACATCACCAAGAGTTCAAAGGCAACTTAGATACCTGGAAAAAGCTGGCAAGAGCAACACTGGGAGTAAGGACAACCTTGTGACAGCTGCCTAACTGATAAAGACCTTAATTAATGTGGCATAAATCACAGAACCATGGAATGGTTTGGGTCCTTAAAGACCATCTCATTCCAAGCCCATCACAAGCAGAACAAACCTGGTTTTCTACATTGTCTGCTGTGGAAAGGCCTGAGCAGAACACAGTTCAAAACAAGCCCTTCCCAGTGTGCAGCATCCAAACAGCCCCACTCCCAGAGAAGAGGAGGGCTGGGAAGCTCATGGTGTTGTTTCAGATAAAACACCCAAGGGATCAAAACTTCACCTTAAAAAAACAAGTTACAGACATGCTGCACAAAACCCTAAAAGCAGATCAGCAGAATGCAGTGTTTCCTGGAAGAACAAGCCCAGAGGTGTGGATTTCCCAGCTGATGGGGCAGAGCAGGCAGGACTCACAGGCTGGTTGATGTGGAAGCGGGTGGGCATCCTCCTCATGATGGCAGAGTCCAGGTCCTGGGGCCGGTTGGTGGCTCCCATCACAATCACCTGTGTGACAGCAACAGACACCACTGAAACCAGAGCTGGGAAACATCCACAGACTGGGAATTTCAGCACCAGCCATGGGATCTCCCCCACTTTATCAACAGCATCGACGTTTAAAGAAGTTACATGAATGTTTCCTGGTAGTGATGTCAGCAAGGGCAGCTGCAGAGAGCCCTGGTACCACAAATATCACCTGGGGGGAGATTTCTACATGAGTGCATCTTGAAAGTTCAAACCCTAAGAAGGAACTTAAAACTTCTGCTTGTGATGTCACTTTTAGTTCCTGGTGGAATTTGAAAGTAAATGTTCTGGTAAGCTATTTTAAAACATGGTGGTTTTGTGCTGTACTGAAAAAAGACTGATATCAGGTTTGGATTGGAAAGGACCTCAAAGGTCATCTTTTTACAAGCTCTCCATGGGCAGGGACACCTTCCAGGAGACCACCAAGGCAATGAGTTCACCTGGCAGCTTTCACATGCACTCAAATGGGGTCTTTATTGTTTTAAGCATTAAAGAAAGCCTTCCTTGACCTACAGGTACATCGGGCAGCAGGGGGTTAAAGGTGTCCAAGCCAAGTCCAACACCAGGACAGTGTTTACCTCCCCGCAGCACTCCAGTTCTTAATTGCAGAACAAATTTGCTCTGCATTCACAGCAGCCTTGTTTCCCCATTTCTTACTCTAAGTTGTGTATGTGGTAAACAGCCAGCCAGGAGAGTGAAAAACGTCAGGGTGATTCATCTCGGCTCCAGGGCTTTCCTGCCGTGCTCCTGGCCTTTTGTCCAGGCACAGCAGCTCCAGGAATGCTGGCCAGCAGGGCTGGTGGCCCGGCAGAGTCACCCTGCCACCTAGAGGCACTGGGATTGCTGGCTCAGGGATCACCCACACTCCTCTGGGCATTATTTTCAGCCTCTCCATGGGTTTCTCACCTGCCTCGAGTTCCTGCCAGACTCCAGATCCACCCTCAGCAGGTTTAGCCCACAGCTGAGCGTGACTTCCAGGTGGAATCAACACATGGATAAATAACATCCACCTCAACACTTCCTTACAATTTCCTCCAAGCATTTGGGATTCTTGTTTTTCTTACAAAAGCCAAATTTTGCTGAACTCGATGGACCCCAGATTGTCTCACTGCAGGGAATGAATAATTTCTTTTGCTTCAAGGAATTATCAGTGTATTGGGAAGAAAGGTAATCCACTGTGCTTGAAAAATTATACTGGTTGCCAATGAAGGGTTCATACCACTGGCTTTTTACAAATGGGAAGCTTTAAACCTCCTCAGTTTATATAAATTCACTGCCTTCCACTCATTTTGGGAAAAATCAGCCAAAAAACATCTTTAGCACAAGCTTGGGAGAGGACGAAAAGCAGATTTTACATAGCAAGAACTACTGGATGTCAGTGCATTGGACATTTATGGAAAACACACGTTAAAACACTGAAAATTTTCAGCTTGGAGAATAAACATCCTTTTTAAAAGCTTTATGAAGATGGTGCCAAGTGACACTTCAGAACCACGCCATGCAGGCTTTTTGCTTACATTCAGGTCATTTAGAACCCCAGAATGGTCTGGGTGGGAAGGGGCCTTAAAGCCCATCCCGTCTCATCTGCAAATGCCACTTCTTGATTAAAACCAAAATAAGCACAAAGCCAATCTCCTCAGGAAGAACAATGACCTGGGGATACAACTCCCCTCATTGCCATAACGTGCTGGGAATCACCAACAGGTAAAGAAGCTTTTGGCAATCCCTGCTCCACGCACTCTGTCACACAATATCCCAGCAGGGGGAATCTCCCAGCACCCTGAGGACTCACCTGGCAGTTGTAGTCGGTGTCCAGCCCATCCCACAGACTCATGAATTGGGCTTTCATCATGGCCGTGGCCTCGTGGTCGGTGCTGGATCGGTTCCGCAGGAAGGAATCTGTGCCACAGGAGGGAAGGAGGTCACTCCCAATCCAATCCAATCCAATCCAATCCAATCCAATCCAATCCAATCCAATCCAATCCAATCCAATCCAACTCCTCATGGGCACACCTGGGCTGCTCTCTTACCTTACATTTGTAATAACCCTTGTCAGAAAACGAAGTGCTGCTAGGGGTGAGAGCAGCCACGTGCAATCTCCCCTATTCCTAAGCCCATTTCAAATGACACTACCTAAGTGTGCACCTGTCACAGGAGCTCACCCCAAATCTTCTGCTCCAAATTTTCACCTGCCTGGATTCATGGAAAGCAGCCTCTCCTCCTCCTTCTTCAGCCTTATGAAACTACTATTCCAGAGCTCTCCTAAACCCATGCTTAATTTCCCAGTATGTGCCCTGAGAGCAGAAGCACTTTAGTGTATTTGGTGATGGGTTTCCTCACGAACCAAAACTAAAGCAGGAACTTGTTCTACTTGTAAATTCCTCCACTACCACCAGGAAAAAAGATGCTGTTTTTCCTAATGTGCCACCGTTCCTTTACAATCCTATTTATCTCATTTTTCTTCTTTCTCCAATCCTATTTCTCTTCCTGAACCTTCACTCTTTCTAAGGAAAAGATGACAGCAGATCTATACATCATCAAATCTACAGTTTAATGTCACTCAGCTATAGCTACCGATAAAAAAAGAGATTTTTACCTATTTCATCAATAAAGATGATGGAAGGCTGGAGCTTTATGGCCAGGGAGAAGACAGCAGCAGCCAGTTTTTGGGATTCTCCATACCATTTATCCGTCAGCGTGGAGGGCTGGAGGTTGATGAACCTACACCCGGCTTCCTTGGCTGTGGCTTTGGCAATCAGGGTTTTCCCACAGCCAGGGGGGCCGTAGAGAAGGACTCCTGGAAAATTCACAGTGTTAATGCTTTGGTAGGACAGGCCTGGGGGTGTCCAGGCTCGTGTTTGATCCAGGTCTTAAAAGGTAAGAAACCAAAACAAGGAAACATTATTCCATCAAAGCAGAGGTTTTTAAGATAATCCCTATTAAATGACAGCTCAGAATACCTAAAGACAGGCAAGGTGAAACTGAGAGGAGACATTTGAAAGCTGACAGGTTTAATGTCCCTGCCCATGGCAGGGGGTGGAACATGATCTTTAAGGTCCCTTCCAACCTAAACCATTCCATGATTCCATTTTATTGCATTCCCAGACCTATAAAGGTTACATAAAATTAACCCCCTATTTATTTCCTGTCAGCATCTGACAGGCCTTGTTTACAATTCCTTTCAGTCCTGCTAATAAAACGTAGCACAGAGAAGTGAGAAAAGGAAAAATCCATCACGCAACAGACCCCACAGACATTTTAAACAAATTACCCACAATTAAAAATGACATTTTGTATTATTTTAAAAGCTGTCAGAGCGTGAGAATTCACAGGAGTGTTTTTCTAACAGAGTTGTACAGAAAACAAATTAAAGAGCAACATTCAGTCAAAAAAGCCCAAAACACAGAGAATTATCAAGGGTTTTTTCTCTGTTTATGTGAGTGATGACCACAAACATCATTACTCCGAAGCAGTGACTTCCTATTAACACACAGCACAAGCCACTCATAAAACTGGGGAGCTGCCCTAGATGGAAAGTCTGCTTAAAAAAGATAAATACAAAAATCATTTTTTCCTTCAGCTTATTAGATCAGAGCATTCATGTAATTTTCCAGACAGCTGCAGTTTGTGACTTACACAGAAAATAGCCTGGAAAAATTAAACCAGCTACCAAAGTGCTGCATTTTCCATCCCTTGGGACACAGGACTGAGGCGATCACAGGTCCAGGCAATAATTAAGAGCTCCAGAAATCAATATTCCAGGGAACAAAGCAGTAAAGACAAACTTGGGGCTTTTGTCCAACATTTTAGGTTTAAATTCTGCTTTTTTTTTTTTTTTTCAGTAACATACAACAACAAACAAAGCTGTAAGGATTTCAGCAGAGTCCAACTTCTGTTTTACTGCTGGTAAAGTAATCTGCAACCTGCCACTTTCCTCCCTGCCTCAACACTGTGTAACCCAACTCCAGAGAAAATCAAGGGATCTCCAGAGGAAAAGTGGGATGTCTGTCCTGTTGAATGATGGGAATTTCTAGGAGTGTCAAAGCTGTAGAGCAGAGTAAGAGCCCAACTCTGCCAAAGGACAACACGGAGTTTAAGGAGAAAAAACATTGATAATTTAGGCAGGTAAAAATGCAGGATACATGGATTACAAGGGCCTGGAGAGACAGGACACAGGGAATGGCTTCTTCCTTACAGAGAGTAGGTTTATATTGGATATTGGGAAGGAATTGTTCCCTGGCAGGGTGGGCAGGCCCTGGCCCAGGGTGCCCAGAGCAGCTGGGGCTGCCCCTGGATCCCTGGCAGCGCCCAAGGCCAGGTTGGACATTGGGGCTTGGAGCAGCCTGGGACAGTGGGAGGTGTCCCTGCCGTGGCAGGGGGGGCACTGGGTGGGCTTTAAGGTCCCTTCCAAGCCAAATCATTTCATGATTCTGTGATTAGTGCACCACAATGCACCAGCAGTAACCAAAATCCAGCTATTGCTTCATTATTAAGATGAAACTTCTTCACCAAAGCAGGTGAACAGGGAAAGTCTGAGGGTTTTCCCTGGCATCAGTCCTAATGGGGCACTTTGGCCTAGCAACCCACTTCCTCTCCCCTTTCTGAGGAACTGCACCTTTTATTCTTTAAATACCAAGATATAAACCCATGACATTCCTTTCTTACCTTTTGGGGGCTGTAAGAGCCTGGAATTCTCAAACAAATATTTCTTCTTGATGGGCAAAATGACAGTGTCTTTCAAATCCGTGATGACATCATCTAAGCCCGCAATATCACTCCAGGTGACCTAGAAGGGAAAAACAGTGTTGGGAATGATGACCATTGATCCTGCCAAGGAAAAACACCCAGCAGCTTCAAAGTAGTGCCTTGGAAATAAAACAGAGAAGGGATTAAAAACCTCTCTTCTCAACGCTGCAGTTTTAGTTTTAAATCACAGGAACATTTTCTCTGTATTTCCACAGATGTGTAAACCACATAATCCAGAGGCAAAGGCAGATTTTCCAGGTTTGAGGAGCAGGAGGAGCAGGGAAGTTGCTTACATGCATGCTGAGAGGGTCCACCAGGTGGGCAGCAATGCTCATCTCATACTCAGTCAGCTTGACATTCTTCACTCCTATTTGCTTCATCAGCTTCTCAGCCTGCAGGAAACCAAACACCACAAAAATCAAGGGAAAGGAACGGAATGCTTCACTCAAAAATTAGCTTTCTTAAAGAATTGCTGTTTGTGGTTTGAAAAGCTTCTCCCTAAGAGGTGAGATCTTGTTTTAAGGTTCTGCTGTTTCCCAATGACATTGCTGTCACTTGAGTGAAAACAAGTCAGATGTCTCAGTTCCCAGCAAACAAGTGTTGGGGCCCTTCATGTGCTCAAATCCACAACTCATCTATTCTGACCTAAAAAACAACCAAACCAAACCTTAAAACACAAAACGTGTCCCCCAAGTCTCCACAGCACTTGGAGAGATTAATGTATTTTTACATGAATCAAGGGGAGATTAAGGTATTTTTACATTTCCAGAAGCCAGTCAATTTCTAAAACGTGTTCAGTGGGTTTTCCCTAATTTACAAGGAAAAGTCATCCATTGTGTCAACACATTTGCACAATTCAGTTTCTCTTTCTACTCAAACTTTCAGAAAATCCAACAAGGTTTTGGGATAGCCCAGCCTCTTAGGTAACAGCTGTCACTGGCACCCATTGGAAAACCATGGAAAGCTGTTTTCCAACAAAAAAGTTCATTATAGAAGAAAAAAAACCCAACACTGATTTAGGTTGCTCAAAACCTATAAAATTCTTGTCAGTCAGAAACCAACAAAAAAAGCTGCCACATTTCCAAAGTAAACCTGCAACTTTTGGTTCTGAAGGGCCCCTAAAGCTTTTCCCAGAGCACAAATTGTTCAAGATAAGGAAGGAGGCTTTCCACTTTTCCCTTCCCTTTCCAGGGCATTTTGAGTGCTGGTGGAGGTCTCTGCCATTAAGCTGCCAGAAATGCAGAGCTTTTAAGTTATCTTTTAAGTTAACTTTTAAGTTAAGAATTACATTATCTCTGTTCAAGGTTTTCAAAAACACCCAAGAGACTGAAGAGAGCGTGATTTAAGGCCACTGCTGCTCAGCAAAGTTGTCAGAAGCAGAAGAGGCACCAGGACCACAGACTTGCTGAAAATCAGAGCCAACAGCAGCCTCCAGACCAACAGTTTTGCTACCACTTCAGGCTAGAAATCGTAATCAGTTACAAAATTGTCATTTGCTACAAATTGTAATTTGTTACAAAACACAACAACTGAAGAGATCAACAGTCTAAACCCTGAGGCTGACTAAAAGATTTCAGCTTCCCATCAGCACATTCCTCAATATCCCAGGGAAATATTGCAGAATGGAATCCTACCTGCTTCTGAGCTTCCACTTTCTGCTTCCTGGTGGGGTCAATGGCATCCACCATCCATTTGATGGTGAAATAGGTCACAGCCCCAAAGATGGTGAGACGGAAGATCAACCCCACCACCTCGTTCCGGCTGAGGGGCCGCGAGAACGCCTCACTGTGGACCATCCTCCTTCCCAGATCTGAGGGGGAAAAGGCAAGCACAGGGAGGGGACAGAAAGGAAGAAAATTAGAGTGGAAAAAACATCTGTCTTGTGTTTAAACGTTGTTTGATAAAAGCTGTTTCCCAGGGATTTTGGACAAGGGATGGAGTGGCAGGAAAAGGGGGAATGGTGGTTTCCCACTGGCAGAGGGCAGGGATGGATGGGATTTTGGGAAGGAATTGTTCCCTGGGAGGGTGGGCAGGCCCTGGCCCAGGGTGCCCAGAGCAGCTGGGGCTGCCCCTGGATCCCTGGCAGTGCCCAAGGCCAGGTTGGACATTGGGGCTTGGAGCAGCCTGGGACAGTGGGAGGTGTCCCTGCCATGGCAGGGGTGGGATGAGATGATCTTTAGGTCCTTCCAACCCAAGCCATTCTGGGATTCTGTGGACACAAACTTCACATTCACATTAACAGTAATATTTTGGGACTACTGACCCAAGAATCCTGAATGCTGGAGCCAGGGAATTCCATTATTGAACCAGAGAGGTCTTTTCCCTAAGAGGAAGTTTAGAGGAAAGGCACCCAACTGCCACATTAAGGAGCAATCAATGACTTGTATTTGATTAAAATGAGGCTAAGAGCTGGAGCCTGCACCTGGCAGGATGTATGGTGAGTTATTAATATCCCTGGAAACCTGAAAATGCTGCATGTGGCACACAGCTATCCAGGGAGAAGCCTGACTGCTGCAAGAGCCAAGCCCAGAGAGTACAGCACCCTCAATCTTGGGAACAAAAGACACAGAGGAAAGGACTTTCCTAAAGCACTGGAAAAATTACTTGTAAAATCAGGGTCCACTTCCTCCTTTGCTGGTGGGGGGGGATCTGCTTGAGAATCCTCAAACCAATCCTTGTGCACTGCCCCATTTTCCTGCTGCAAGGGCAAAACCAGCAGCAATTCCTTTGGCAGCTCTTGACACTCCCTGGCCACTCTCCAGGCCAAATTATCCCTGGATTCTCCCTCCATAGGGCAACCCTGGAGCACCCACAGCCAAATTATCCCTGGATTCCCCCTCCCCAGGGCAACCCTGGAGCACCCACAGCCAAATTATCCCTGGATTCCTCCTCCCCAGGGCAAAACTGCAGCACCCACAGCCAAATTATTACTGGATTCCCCCTTCCTGTGTTATGCCAAGCCCGTGTTCAACTCAAAACACTGCCACACCACTGACTGTGGAATGTGGAATTCCACTGAGGCTGGAATCAGGAGAAGCACCACTTCAGGCTGACCAACAGCCATCAACACCTCTCTGCTGTATTCCAGCTCCGATCACTGAAACCACTGGATCTGGAGGGTTTTTAACTCTTCATTCCCTGTTTAGGCAGTTAAAAATCCAGTCTGTCACTGTGCCCATCTGCCTGGAAACCAAATTACATTTGCCTGCTTAGGGATCTAAGCAAGTACCCCAGAGCTGGAGGATTCTGTGTGTCCTCGTCACACTGATCTATTAAAGGGCTCTCTAGTCCCTGAACAAGGACTATAGAAGGAAAAAGCCTCCCCAAAAACCCAACGCAGAAACCTCCTTCTTATGCAACCCATGTCCTGAGCGCAGACCGTAAGAAAAAGCTCCAACAGGAGAGAAATTGAAGCGTTACCTCGCTGAGCAAAGCCCTGACAACACACAAACATTAAATCCTGTAGCGTTTATCTGTCCTGAGGAGAGAACACTTCACTCCGGGCCGGCTGCGGCTCCGCTCTGCCCGTACCGGCGCTAAAAGGGAAACCAAAAGCGGCAGCGGCGCCGGTTTCTGTTCCGCTCCGAGGGAAAACCGAGGCACTGCCGGGAAACCCTGGCCTGCCCCGGGCCTGGGGATCCCCGCAGGGCTCACCCCAGCGCGGGGACCCCCCCCAGTGCCGGGCAGCCCCGTCACGGCTGCCCCGGGCAGGGCCGGGCCGCGCCGCCCGTGACCTTCCCGCCGCCCGGCAGGTACAGCGCGGCGGGACCGCTCTGCCGCCGTCCGGCAGGGTCACTCACCTTGCGGCGGCTCTCCGGGACACGGGCCGGGACGAGCGGGACGAGGAGGAGGAGGAAGGAGAGGATGAGCAAGAGGAGGAGACAGAAGCGGGGCAAAAGCCGCCGGCGGCACCGAGGGCCCGGCAGCGGCGCGTCCGGCGCTTCCTCCGTCCGTGCGGCGCCCACTGCCCCGCACGAAGGTTCCGGCCGGCGGAAAAGGTTCCGCCCCCGGTAATCGGCGGCTCCGGCCTGGAAAGGCTCGGGATGAGCCCGGGATGAGCCCGGGATCGGCCGGAACGAGCGTCAGCGGAACGGAGCGGTTCAGCGAGGCCTCACCGACACATGCCGCGGGCACAGCTTCCCCATTACAGCGTGTCATGACAACAGCAACTCCCCTCTCTCGCCGCTAATATGTAAAATCTATATAATACATTATATATATATATATGTATAAACATATACATCACTTTAACAGAAATATAAAATAATACATATAACAGATAAAACGTGCATACATATACACATATATTCTATATACACGTATATATAATTTATATATATATATATGCATAACCTATATAAAAAATATCTAACATGTAAACATAGTAAAAGAAGAATATCCAGGAAAAAGGTTAAAATGAAAGGATCTCTGTAATGGCTGTAATCGACCCAAAGTTTTGGCAATTTCTTCTGCTCCTGTGCCAAGGTTTTCCAGCGACAGGACAAGAGGAAATGGCCTCAAGCTGTGCCAGGGGAGGTTCAGGTGGGACATCAGCAGGAATTTCTTCATGGAAGAAACGATTTAGATTTGATCAGGCAAGTCCTCCCTTTCATGCTGCTCCTCCAGTCGTTGATGGTAAATACGATTATAATCTTCTGGATGTTTTTGTTTTTCAATTCATGTGGACCATCGTGTTCATTCATTCCCAGAGGAAAATATCTAGGACCCTTCTGGTTTTCTTCCCACTCCTGAAAAAAATGTGACATCTGTTTTGCTGCAATTAAGGAGAAATGCAAACACACACACACACACACAAAAGCAGCTCAAAACCTACATTTTGTCACTGCTGTGGTGGCAACCTTTGAAAAAAATCCCATTGAAAAATACTTTAAAAAGATGTAGAGAGGTGCAATTTTTCAGAAGCCAGCCAGGTGATGCAGAAGGCGTGGATTGGATTCCTATTTATCGAAATATTGAGGGATTATCATCAGGATTACAACCGACTCCTCCTTTCCAGAGGTCACGTGGGTTTTCAATCTATAGCTCCAGTGAAATGTACTATCTGGAAAGAAAATGGACATGGAATCATGGGTTTACACTGGGGGAAAAGGTGTTTGTGGCAGCTCTGTCCCCAAGCCCTTGGTGAGCCTTGGATCATGGGGAACGCTTCTCACTGAAGGACAGATCCAGAAAGTGGGAACACAAGTTAAAACTTGGACACAGAATGTGTTTGGATGGGTAGGAACCTCAATCCATCTCATTCCAACCTCCTGCCAGGGCAGGGACACCTTCCACCATCCCAGGCTGCTCCAAGCCCCATCCAGCCTGGCCTTGGACACTTCCAGGGATCCAGAGGCAGCCACAATTTTATCAGTTTTGGGTTTGCAGCTGGAGGAAAGGTGGAGCATGTAAATTGAGGGGAGCTCAGTGCAGTTCAGCAGTGGCCGAGAGGATTTTTGTGCCTGGGAGAGCACAAGGTGCTATTTGAGGCCAGTGTTGGCACAAGAATAAATGGATGCACACCAGTCTCAAATATATTTAGCCTGAAAACCAGGAGAAGGTTCTGGGAACAGCTTCCCAGTGGGAATAATGGCGGCAGAAGATCTTAAAATGCAACTTGATACGTTTCTGAAAGGAATTATATAATACAGCATTTGCAAAGACTGGAGGCTGCAGCAGCCCAGGAAATCCCTCCACCTGATGTTCCAGTTTATTTTGAGCCCTTAAAGGCAAAGCAGAGATTTTTGCCCCCACTCCCTTCTCTTCTTCCTGTTCCAGCCATCCACGGACTCAACCACACCTCAGAAGTGTTTTAAGGATCAAGCAAGACACTGGAACAATTATTTATTTATTATTTACATTCATTATTCATACACAAAGTGTCTTCAGCAAGATGTCTTTCCCTGACAGCCCCAAAACATTTGAGGTGGATTTACAGATAAACCCCAGGATCTGTTTTTTAGGGGGATACATGCTTGGTTTATATCACCTGCTTTTCATGGAGAGAAGAGGAAAAGGGGCACATGGATTCCCCTCATGCCCTCAGGCTGGTCTTTTCCATGGTGTCTCTCTTCTTGTTGCACAGCAGATGCTGATCTCCAACAGATTCTATTCCTGAAGCTTTATATAAGTCCTACATTTCAAGCTGGCTTAAAATTCCAGTTTTTGTTGCCTCACTAACCTAGTATCTCACCTCTCTGCACAGAAAAGGGAAAAAAAAAATCACACAAAAGATCCCAAAAAAACTTACCAAACAATGAGGAAGATGGAAACAGATACCAGTGTTTATATCCAGGAGCTCAGGCTGCACCAGGCTACCTGATGGTCATTTCCCTGCAAAACATTAACACTGCTAATTCCCAAAAAGTTACAGGAGTTTTCAGCTTAGAGTGTGAATCAGCTTGTACAATGGGGTTTATCCACTAACATTTTAAAGGGTTATAAAGGCTGATTTAGAGGTTTATAGACACCACTTTCTCCCTGCCAGCATAATTGTGATCAGTCTGGGAAGGGGGATGGAGCAGGACAAAAAGCCCCATGGAAATACATAGGCTGCTGAGCCAACCGGCCTGACCTGGAGGGACTGTCATATCCCTGTCCCTGAGCTCGATTGCCCGAGGACATCAGCAGGAATTTCTCCATGGAAAGGGTGCTCAGGCCTTGGCAGGGGCTGCCCAGGGAGCTCTGGAGTGCCCATCCCTGGAGGTGTCCAAGGAAGGGCTGGAGGTGGCACTGAGTGCTCTGGGCTGGGGACAAGGTGGGCATCGGGCACAGCTGGGACTGGAGGGCTTTTCCACCCTCAATAATTCTGTGATTCCGAGGGCAGCAGGTGGCCCAAGCCCTCCTTCCCTCCGTGCCCGGTGGCTGCAGGGGGCGACAGGCGCTCGCTCACCGCGTCTTCTCTGCTTCACGCCAACCCCGGGGGGCGTGAGGGGAGAACGACGAAACCCCTCAAGACGCCGGGCTGACCGCCCCCCCCCCCCC
>VZTX01002212.1:80537-92024 GCA_013400915.1 Pardalotus punctatus | reverse complement strand
GGATTAATTTTCCTGACAGAATGCTAGGCAACCCCAAATATTTACATGTCTTCCACCTGTGAACTGTACAGCTTCCACTCTGAAGAAGAGGCACTAGTACAGCTGACTTAAAATTTCTTTTAGAAAAAAAAAAAACAGAACAGCAAAACCCACAAACAGAAAATTAAGTACTGCATTTATGTGTTAGTACAAAGCTTAGCCTCAAACTACTTCAGAATTCTGAGTTAGCTTTTAAGTAAGTTTTAAAGTATCTTTCCTGGGTAAACTAAAGTGTTATTGTATTCCATATCTATCTGTGCCCAAGATTGTTATTGTCCCTTTAAGACCCAGCACCATGGCTGGAAACAGGGCCCTGGGTTACCAGATTTTCTTTAAAATGTCAAAGCACCCAAGCCAGGTTCTTTTTTGCCTGGTGGCTTTTGCTCACTTTGTCAGAGGTTGTTTCAGATAGGTTTTCCTGGACTCACAAAAACAGCAACTCAAAAAGCCGCATTTCACAATCAGAAACTGTTTCACAGTGAAATTTGCAAACTCTGTCAGCAGCACAAAGTCTGTGCCAGTCCCAGGGCCAGGCCACCCCACGTTGGTGCCAGGACACCATTTTAGGAAAAAGGACATCAATGCTCAAAGTCTGGTTTGCTACCAAGTTTCAAAAATCCCTATGGCAATTTCTTGAAATAATGGCATCCCAAACAGAAGTTTCATTGATCAAAAGTAGGCTGGTGAGCCTGGCAGACATTACTTTTGATATTTATGCTAGAACTTGAGGACCCATGTTATGTGTCTACAAGTAAAGTGAGGAACAGAAGAGCTTGGGACCTGCAGATTTTTGGCTCTGAATTTAAATATCAATACAATATTATTAGAGTACACAAGGAAACAAATGTGATTGTGGGTCAAAACAATTTACTTACTAGACAATTTGCTCTAGTAGACAGCTGCCTTTTTAGGAACCAAAAAAATACCACTCTGCATTACAAACAGATAAGAAAGAATGAAGCTCACAGCTAAACAAAAATCCAGCTGTTCCTGAGGAGTCTGGATATTTAAACTTGCAGCTTCTAATCGTGAAAATACAATGTATACTGCACATATCAAAATTATTTTCTAATTTGCAGTTGTAGGAAAGCATTCTTAGATTATTTTGGAGTTTTTAATTTTAACTATCATCATAGAATGTATCATAGAATGGTTTGGGTTGCAAGGGACCTTAAACAGCATTTAGTTCCAACCCCCCTGGCTTGGGCAGGGACACCTTTCACTAGACCAGGCTGCTCAAAGCCCCATCTGACCTGGCCTTGAGCACTTCCAGGGATGAGGCATCCACAACTTCTCTGGGCTGCCTATTCCAGTGTCTCTCCACCCTCTACTTACTCTTTATATTTCATCTAAATCTCTCCTCTTTCAGTTTAAAGCCTGTCCTGTCACTACATGCTCTTGTAAATAGTTTCTGTCCATCCTTCTTGTGGGCTCCCTTCAGGTACTGGAAGGCTGCAATTAAGTCACCCCTCTTTTCCTTTCTCATTTCTGNCCACCCTCTACTTACTCTTTATATTTCATCTAAATCTCTCCTCTTTCAGTTTAAAGCCTGTCCTGTCACTACATGCTCTTGTAAATAGTTTCTGTCCATCCTTCTTGTGGGCTCCCTTCAGGTACTGGAAGGCTGCAATTAAGTCACCCCTCTTTTCCTTTCTCATTTCTGGACTGAACAAACCCAGTTCTCTCAGCCTTTCCTCATAGGAGATAAGGAAATTCATCTATCCATCCATCCATCCATCCATCCATCCATCCATCCATCCATCCATCCATCCATCCATCCAACCAACTTGGTGGCCTCCTCTGAACTCGCTCCAACAGGTCGATGGCCTTCCTGTGCTGCGGACCCCAGAGCTGGATGCAGCACTGCAGGTGGGATCTCACCAGAGTGGAGGGGGTGAATGCCCTCCCTTGCCCTGTTGCCCACACAGCTTTGGACGGAGCCCAGGACACACACGGCTCTCTGGGCTGTGAGTGCTCATGGCTGGGTCATGTCCAGCCTCTCAACCACCAGCATCCCCAGGTCCTTCTCAGCAGGGCTGTTCTTGATCTGTTCATCACCTAGCTTGTACTGATATATACAACCATAAATATATTAAAACTATATACATATATGGGTTTTTTTTCTCATAAAACTAGGACAAATGAACTACTCAAATACTAAAAACTTACAAAATACAAGAGTTTGTATTTGTTCTTCTATTATATAACATTTTTATTTCCTATTTACCTTTTTCATACATATATTTTTAGAATACCTCTGCACTAAGACTTTTGGACTTCACTTTACCCTGCTCTTCATCTATTTTTTTCCCAAAAAAGGTGATATCCAACTTAATTGTAAAAGTGAAGTTATGCATATAGGTGGGGAACATTTTTGAGAAAAGAAAATGAGAAAATATAACAGTAGTACAACATTTTGTACTGAGCACCTTGCTAAGTCATGGTACTGCAGAGGCCTTATAAATTCAATACCTCATCTCCATGCACAACTCAATTCCTGCTCTCATTTTTTCCAAGGAAGCAACACTGTAAAATGCAGGAGGTAACACAGCTGTCAAAAAACAAGATCACAGCAGAGGTGACCTAAGTAATGCTGGAATTTAATTAGCCAAACCAAAGGGGGCCACTTTCTTTCAACCTGATCACTCTTCTCAGGAGCTGTTACAACTCTCTGAACTGCCCAGGCTGAAGCTCAACAACATTCCCACACTGAATCTGAATTACATGCACGCACACCACTGTCAGGGACTCTCTTATAACTGAAAATCTCAGAGCAAAGGTCATGTGTTTCTTTTCATTCCTATACCTGATACACAAAGAGCAACTTATTGAAAAATTAGGCCATGAAATACCAACACATACCAAATTTAGTGGCATATTTCCAAGCCTGTGTTTTCCTAGCACGTCTCTCCTTGAAATCTCAACACCCAAAGGAAGGCTTGTGAGTTAAATATATTTCAGTCTTTCAGCCTTTTGACTTGCCCCCACACCTGCCTTGCTGTCTATTCACCATTTGGGAAAACACACACAAATGAAAGCCAGCTAGGCAAACTCATACACCACAAATTCAGCGAGAGCTGTTCTGATCCGGTCCACCTGAACAAAAAGAAGATTGAAAATACACAAACTTTTTCAAACTGTACCCTTGTTCATGTTGCAGCAGGAAACATTACAGAAGATCTGGATTCTCTATTTTTGACTTAATAAATAAATATTTGTGCCCTCAGGCAAACCTGGACAAGTCCTGAGCTGCATTCTTTTGAAGTTGAATCTTTTTATGTGTGCTTGTCTTTTCCTTTCTCTCTCTCTAACAAAGACAGGCCTTCATTCCTTACAAATTCTTCCTGTATAATTCCTATGAAATCCATAGAGAAATACATGTGGTTTGTATTTCCAGCTCTTGAACCACAACAAAGCTTCTTACCTCTTTACTAGGCACGACCAGGAATTTTCTGCAATAGTCAATCACTGGCTTATTTACATCAACTAATATTCTTGAAGAAAAGCTCTTTGCCTAGGAAAGCCGAAGTTAGGGCAAATCCCCTAGCTTAAAAAGGCCAGAAATGTCTCTACTCCTGTGAGCTGCAGCCACTGTTTCTGCTCCTGGAGGTAAGTAGTCTTGCTAAAGAATCATGAGACTTGTATCAGCCAGAAAAAGTAAATGAAAATGTAAACACAAGGGAGGAGCTGGAGGAGACAGCCATGTTCAATGAAATCTGAACCACTGCAGTCAAGAAAGAGTGGAAACGTGTTGACTGAAAACATAATTCAGTCTACAAGCTTTTCCCTTACAGGGGTTCCTTTCACAGTCTGTTTCAATATCCAAACAAAGCTCAGTGAATTTCAGTTTCTAGATCGCTGACATACTTTTTCCTAAAACAAACAGCTGCTAGAAAAAATTGTTCTCCTGCACTGACTAATCAGGTTAGACAATTGTCCACATCTTCAAGAATTTGTGTATTACTAGAGTTCTCAGGCAGGAAAAGCTTTCTGGAAGTCCCTCAGCAATTAACACTTATTTTTATCTAGCAGCTGCTGCTCTCAAGCTCCCAGATCCCAGAAGACTCTACCTTCTCTGTCTCTGGAATGAATCACCTCAAACTAGGGGAAGTGAACCTGTTAGTTCTTTCTTTAGTAACAGCTGTATCTCACCACAGAGCAGCCCACAAACTTTTGCTCTAAACAGTATTCCAAATGTACTCATGCATCACCACCAGACAGCTGTGCCCCTGGACAATGTGCATTTTCCATTTCAGGGACTGTCAGCACTTTAATGACCTCTCAGTTGAACATAGGATAAAAGTGGTTCTTGTATCCCCAAAATATATATCTACCTGTTCATTGTTTATGTAGGAGCTAAAAGTTAAGTTCAAACCTAATTCAGAAAGTACACACTTTTTGGTTCAAGTGTTGCTGTTCTTGTAAATCAGTAAATGGTTGCACATCAAACAAGTCAGGACTCTGATAAAAGACACAAAGCACACAACACAAGCTATGCTGGCAGTACCTTCCCAGAACCAGAGAACTGTCTCTCTCCTTTGGAGTGATGTAGAATTGCTTTTAAATTGGAAATGCCCCACATTTGCCTCAAAGATATGAAAAGAAACAAAAAAGTATATTAAAAACTCTTGATGCAAACTGATGAGTCTCACTTAAGATGCAAATTTAATCTCACTGCATTTTGGTTCTCTGTGAGGCAAAAATCCCAACTGTTTTCCTTGCTTCAATTACAGGCCTCTTTTGCTCCTTCATAAGCCTAAACCGCATGTACATGCTGATGATTTTTGACTATTAATGATCAGCACGCTTGAATACAGGCTGAGGCTCAACACTGACACCTGCACTTAGCTAGATTACCACGAGAAACACAGGCAACATAATAGCATCACTGCATAAATTAACTTATCCTATGGATAAGTTTACCTGCAACAGATTCATTCAGACAGGTCACTATGTTGCTCAAATTTTTTTGTTCTAGATATAGAACAATATGGTGCTTTTGGTGGTGCTCCGTCACAAGAATGCTTTGGGATAACCACTGGTTAAACTTATCAATGGATGTGTTTAGAAAGATGTTATCTAACCATATCAACTCAACTGGTTTTGCTTCCTCTGGTATCAGTACCAGGCTTTCTGGGATGCATCACCTTTTGCAGTACTAGGTACTTCTGGCTATGTGCACATTCCCACATCTGAGGACAACTGGATTATTGGGTGCACCAGTCTGACCCACTTCAGATAAAAATTCTGTAAGCAAGGCTACAAATATACACCTCTTCAAAGTTTTTATGCTGAGTGTTGCAAGTACAGATGATACCTGGACTAGTGCAGAGCGGCAGAGAAGGGTCATGCTAATGAACCAATAACAATGAAGTGGTCAAAAGTTTTGGGAAAAAGATATAGATTGTGAATCCATATCATCTTAGAACCTGGCATTGCCCAGTCATGGTCCTTTCTACAATTTGGAGACTAAAACCACATTTAGTGCAACTTTCAAACTGTGACATAAAAAGTAGGTCCTGTTTTGGTAAATTGGTGCAAGGCTGTGAGATCAGTTTCTGGTTCATAAAAATTAATCTGGTAATCCTTTAATACGATTTTAAAGAATTTATAGAAAAAAATATTATTTGAGGGTAACAGAATTTAACTAGAAAGGAAGGAAAAAGTCATCTATCACTTTTTTCCTTAACCTGACTATCCAAGATATCCAAGCAAATGCTGATATTCATATATGCATTGCATTTTTAAAAAAAAACTAGTTTTCCAACATGAAAGAGCAGTAGCTAAGTCATCAGGAAACTGTTTGGTTTGCTAAGTTTCTCAAATCCCTGAGTGTAACAGAAAAATAAAGGAGGCTGAAGAAAATAAGGCATCACAAAAACAAAAAGTGAACAAACATTCCAAAAGGAAAACAACTGAGGGGATTGTTCTTAGCAAAATGCTAACAAGCAGAGCACATAGGATCACATAAGGTCCTTAAACCTTGAATCTTTTGAGAAGCAGAAGAGATGACATCCAAGGCCCCACAGAATTTTTATCTATGTACAGATTAAGATGTATTTCCCAGTCAAAAGGATCACATTTGTACTTTAATGGTTTTACAAGTACACTGAAGCAAGCAAAAACTGCTTCACAAAGTAAAAGCTTCTAGACGAGAGGCTGGCTGCTGTCCAGCCAGTATGGAACACAGGCACTCAGCCAGCACAGATTCATCCTTAAAATACCACTGTAATTTATCATCCCACTTTTGCCCACCTGGGATCAAAAGAAAATAATACTTGTTCCATGATCCAAAGTGCAAAGAATAGACTTACACATTTACAACCGCCATCCAATATACAGAAGCTATTGTATCATTTTGATTCCACTACTGCAAACTTTTCTCAGTCATTTTAAGCAAAGTCTTAACTTGAACTACCTTGTGCTTGTATAACCAGCAAAAGAACAACATAACATCACAGTACAGTAACATTACCTCAGTGCAAAACACTATGCAAAGTTTAAGGGTATTTCAAAGTCACTAAACTACGTGACAGTATCTCCCTTTGTTCCTACCAAAAACAAAGCCCATCTTCAGGAGCACTTTAATAATTTGGAAGTGCATACTCCACATGCTGGGGTTCAGAATTCATTATTATTCTTTTTAACAGTCAAAACAGCACACACACCATGAATTATGGCATTTACTATACTGCTAGGCTTTCAGGCAAAATTACTTACAGTCATTAAATATAAAGCAGCGGAAAAACATTGGTAACTCTACATAGTTGCTGAAAACTGTACAGAACCACAGTTCTGTACAGTGAAAAGGCTTAAAAGGGCTGCCTAAAAGGTCAACATAATGAATTTACTCCTTTTTTAAAGTATGGAACATGTAGTTCCACAGTATTGCCATTTGTAATAAAATTGCTCCACCACTCTATGGCACAATAAATTGATCTTCAAGTGTTTCTAACAAGAACACATATTACAAAGGGAGGTTCAGCACACATTTGTTTAGCAGAGCTCTATAATTTTCTAACTCACTAATTGAACTTAAAGAATTTTGCATTGGGACTCAAAAGACTTGTAATTTATTTTCAAGTAATAGAGGAATAGTAGAAGCAATATGGGGTAACCTTATATGATAATAATTACAGTATTTACTTCTTGTAAAAAAAAAAGAAAATATTTGAAGATGATGTACATATATTCAACACAAGCATATATTGTTGGAGACTGAAATATTATTATGGCTTAAATATTTTTTATGGAGGACTTTTGCCTTATTATAGCAAAACTGTGTAACAAAAGCTGCATGGAAGACCAGAGAACCCTGAATGGGGCCCTGACTGAGGCCCTGGGCTGCAAGTTGATGGAGATAAGATAAAGTGTCTCAGGTCTGGGCTGGGGGAGAAGAACACATGCACAGGAAGATCAAGCCTAGCACTTCAGGGTGGAGACCACAGCCCCAGGTTTATCTGCTGCCAGGCTCACACAGATCCATACACTAAAGGAGGGTAGAGGGCGAGGTTTTGGGTTTGTGGTGAAAAAGCCTCTGGTCCGTGGCAGTGAACATCCATCCTCCACTGTGCAGACCAGCCCAGCTGCGGGGCCCCACCCCTGGAAAGCCGCATCCACGCGAAGGACAGTAGAGGGGTATATTTCGAACCTGTCGGGCTTCAATCCGTTTTATTCACAGAGACTTAGTTTTCTTGGCTCTTCTGTGTTTAGACCAGTTTGTAACATTTTTAATTGGTGTCACGGATTGACAGGATACCCTTAAAATGAGAGTGTTGGTTCCAAAAAATCAGTGAATTGCTAATTTTTATGATCGATCACTCTAGAAAAACAAAGCAAGGTACCTTTCTACCTTTCTGACCCTCTGACTTTTTGTTTGTGTGTCTGTTTGTTTTTAAGGAAAGCGGACATTGTAACTGTGAAACACAAGGTGCTCTCGAGGCCTAAGGAGTAGGACCTTGGAAGACATTTTCTAAGGGGCGCCCCTCGAAAGAGACTACTCTGGTGTAACTTTGTAGTAACTTTGGTTATGTTTGTTTTGGTATAAGAGGCGCCTTCCCATGGAGAGGAGTGAGACTTTTGAAAACTAGCTTTAAGCATAGAAACCTTTGGGAACAATCACTCCGACATTTGTAGTAACATAAAACAAAATGCACAAACTTTGTTTACTTTGTTGAATGAATTTGGTGCCAGGCCATCTCCTCCAGGAATGGACTGAGCACAAAAATAACTGGTGTAACATCCAAGAGACTGCTGCTTGAATCTCTACCCTGCTGGCAGGGTGAGAGTTAAAAAAAGGCTGCAGGCAAAGCCATCCCCTGTTGCCAAACTTGATTATCAGGCCTAAAGGCTTTACAGAGAGCTTTGGAATGCAAATGAGAGAGAATTTTATGGGAAAAACTTAAGTGTTAAACCAGGGAACATTGTCTGAAACGTGGTCTTATAACTCAAACTTTCTTTGTTTCAGTGGAGAAATTGAGAGAATGCAACAAAAGTGTTCTTCTAAAGAACAAAACATTTTCATTGGGATCTGACAACAAGGAAGTAGCATGTCAACCCTGAATTAAAACTGGCAAAGGTCAGCAAACTACTACCAAACAGTGCCACATATGACTACTGAAAAATCAAAATTTGGCCGTAAGCCCGGCAAAATTGAAATCCTGTCAATAAAATGCAATGGAATACTAAAAGACTGGGTGAAGAGCAAAATTAAAATCATTGGAGTAAAAGAAGCAAACGTTACCTGAGAAACTGATAGGCTAAGGCTAATTGCTCCAGGGTGAATGGTAGAAGCCTGTGAAATGCCCGAAAAAAAAGGTAGTTTAAATGCCTAAAGCACTCCCTAATCTATAGACTGTAATTCTTGCAAAAGTTTTAAAAGCAATCTCACTCCCTCTGCGGAATATGAAATGATTTGGAGGAGACCGCACTGAAAAGCTGTGAGACAAAACATAAAATAAAAGCTAAAACCCCACCTAAATAATAATTTGATGCAATTAACAGCCTGTTTCACTCAAGGCATACTTTGCCTGGGAAGCTTCCTTTCTCTTCCTAGGAATTCCAAACATCCCTGCACTGAAGATAAGGAGAACTAACTTAGGAGCAGGGAAACTGCAAGCACATTCACGCTTAGATGTGATAATAATTTCTTCACTTTAGGCTCTGTCACTTTGTGTTACCTACAAGAAAATTTGGGGTTTTTTTTAATATAGGTCTGCAGTGGGCCGAATTTTTACTTTTCTTTTATAGGAAGCTACCAAAAGATGAGATGCAGCTATGTGAGAACCAATGGAACTTTTAAATCTACACCATAATTGCTTGCATTGTCAGTTTCTTAATGTCTGTAATTTGTCTGTGTTTTCATTGCAAGTGACTTGCTGGGAGATCAAATATTAGTCAAAGCATTTTTATAAGATGGTAAGTTTGATTTCTTTTGCCAAGCTTGTTTTATCTTTTCACAGAAAAAATAGTATGACAAACAGTTTTATGAATGTGTGTTTTGTTTCAACTGATTTTATCTTGGAAGTTGGTACAAGAATTTATATGTATATGAAATCATACATATATGTGTTGGCCTTCGCCGTTCAGCCTCGGAAGACTTTAGAATTTTTATAATTTGACAAAACTTTTAAAAGAGTTATTAATTAGTGAACTAAAGAATCCTAACAGAACTCAAATGTTACATATAAAACAGTGGTCCCCCTTCCTAAACCAGGAAGGATAGCTATGAACTGCAAACAGAATATAAAAACAAAAACCTTATACCACCTTTTAAGCACACCTAAACATCTATGATGCACTACTGAGTTTCCTATGTCCTAGAAGAACATTGTAATTTTACCTTACTTGTTTTAATTATGCTAATCAGTGTGGTAACCCTAACATACCCTGCTCCACACATGCATGCATGTGCGCTGCACACATATGAGTGCAGCATAATTAGGGCAATTTGCTCACTAAAATTCAAAAGAAAAAGAAGTTTCTTAGGGTAATACAACTAAATTTAAAAGATAATTAATTTTTTCTTCCTGGTGTTTTTTCATTTTTTAATCCCACCCATAATAAAGCTACAGTTTTTGTTTTGTGTCAAAATTAAATTACAACAGTACTACAATCTATTCCCTGAAAAACAGAACATAGCCCTGATGTAAAAATGTGTTTGCATGAAAATATTTTGTATGAAAATGTTTTTATATTTTGTGAATTTGATATAACAAAATTTAATTTTTTATAGATTTACCCAGCAGAACAAGAATACTACCTATAAAATTCTTCCAACTATATGTGGATGTAGTCAAGAGGAAAACCACTTTTACATTCTTTAAAATATGAAAACACACATCCTCAACAAACCTATTCACTTTTGTTCCAGGGTGCACTTATATTATAGGAGCTGGGAATTTCCTTGAAACAGCTGATTGACACATGGTTAATACTGGGGATACCCCGCCCTATGGAATTAAAAAAAATTAAAACCCGCTGTGTAATTCTATAGCTAATTTCAAAGCTAATTAAGTCAACATCCAAGAAATAGAGTATTGGGGAATCCCTCATACCCACTACCCAATAAAGAAAACTGATTTTTGGGTTCACGGTGTGAGAGGCACTCACTAATAAGCATTGGGTTAATGATTGCAATTGGATTTACTTTTTTGATGATTGGAATAACTATTGCATTACTCACATTACTTCTGTCTTTTCTCTTAATAACCACTCTATACATATCACCCACCGTGGGCAACCCATAAACTGAAGAAACATTGAAAGAAAAGTCATTACAATGTTTAACTCACAGGGTGGATTGTCAGAGACTGAAATGTTATAATTTATGGCTGAAACACCTTCATGAAGGACTTTTGCCTATTATAGCAAAACTGTAAAAAAGCAGCAGAGAAATCCATCAGGACCCTGAATAGGCCTTCTGACTGAGGCCCTGAACTGCTCACTGCCCGCTGGTGAAGATAAGGCAAACTCAGGGCTGGGGGAAAAGCATACATTCACAGAGGCAACAGGCTTAGCACCCTCAGGGTGGAGACCATAGCCCCAGGGCTATCAACTGCCAAACTCGCACAGACCCCCGCACACCAAAGGGTGGGAGGAAGAGAGGCTTTGGGTGTGTAGTAAAAAAGCCTCGAGTCAGAGGAAGTGAACACCCATCCTCTGCTGTGCAGACCAGCTCAGCTGCGGGGCCCTGCACCCCGGGAAAAGTTCATCCACATGAAGGACAGCCAAGGGGGTGTCATGGCCCTTTAAAGGTGGCCTCAAAGGGGTCCCCATGGCACCAAAACGATGGGGAAAACAAAAGCCCTCCAACAACATTTTTAATGTTAGGAGAGTCAAGGCATTACTTTATTGTCTCGCCAGGATGTTGTTCTGGCCAGGATGTGCCACAGAAATCATCTCATCCACACATAGCCCAGGTGTGCAGAGAGAATCATTCCATGACAC